>JXSR01S004614.1:54058-95394 GCA_000969725.1 Ophiothrix spiculata
TTTTGTGTACTTTATTACTGCCTTTAACATAATTTCATTTTTGGCTTCTCGTACACGCATCTCTCTAAAAATTAAGCAAACCAAATCGTCTTCCTCAGTACGGCTGTACATCAACCTGTCCACATATTATTGAAACATGTACTGTACACCGTAGTAAAACCAGGACAATGATTACAATTATACCAAAAAACAAGTTATTCAACTTTTTATCCTTTCAAGGCCAATGGCAATGAAATATTTCTAAAAACAAAACTAATCATCCAAAGAGCACAATGGATACCTAATATCAATGACAAATGTTGAAAGATAAACAAAAGGTGTTTTTGTGAGCTTCGATGATTTCGTATTATATATACTGTACTGTTACTTGTAGCATCTCGCAATGTGAAATGTTCTACCTTCATTTTGCAAATTATATTACATTGGAAATAAAACAAAGTTTAATTTCTTTTACACAAAAATAACATTCGCTGGAAAATGACATAAATAAAATTAAAAATAGGCCTACTACGTTTAGCGTAACTATTTGAAACAAATCTGTCGAATTTTAAAAAGTGGACTATTTCCAGTTCATTTTGAAATGAGACCATGTTAATAGTTGGTGTATTATAACTATATACGCTAATGAACTAAATAGTGGCATGGGAATGGATCCAATATGTCGTGGTGGTGTTGGGTTGAGTGGCTTAATGTGTCATTATGTGCATTATGTGATTATTAATTTTTTTCTAATCAATAACAGTGGGTTGTTTTTTTAATAAAATAAATCTTCGTATCCTTATCAAAGAAACACATCTATATCTACATCTACATCTGTACTGGGCAGGACCAATAGTGGTATCAACGTCCAGATTCCGGAGGCATCACAAAAGTTTAAAAACATCACATAACTGAGGGTGCAAAATCCAAGTGCGCATATATACAGTGGCTGGGGCAGAAAGGCTTAATTGGATGAAGCAGTGTTGTGGTCCTCCCGCTCGCCTGAGTACAGCTGAGCTGAGTTCATTTGCAGGTAGCTTCACACCTTGGTGTTGAAACACTTGGCAGATTTAGACTCATGGATGATGGAGGCAGGAAGTAAGTTCTACTGGGAGATGGTCCGAGGGTAGAAAGTGTACTTATGAGTCATCTGGCGCCGTAGTTGATGTACTGGTTGGGTCTATGACTACGGCTTTCCGCTCTGCCAGGGATGTCGTCAACTGGTATAAACTTCTCCGGGATGGGAGGACATCTGCGTTGATCTTGTATAGCATGGTCAGACGAGCTACTGTTCTTCTGTCTTGGAGAGAAGGCCAGTTCAGCTCCTGACGCATATTGGTAACGCTAGCCTTTCGCTGGTAATTCCCTTTCACAAAGCGGGCTGCTTTCCTTTGGACAGATTTAAGGGCTGAAATGTGCTTCTTGTGGTAGGGATCCCATGCTGTACACGAATACTCCAGAATTGGTCTGACGAGAGCGGTGTATGCCTGCTGTTTGACATTCTCTGGGCATTTGTGAAGGTTGCGTTGCAAGAAGTTGAGTGACTTCCGGGCTTTCCTAGTGATATTGTTGATGTGTGGACCCAAGTCGAGCTTTGACGAAAAATCCACGCCCAGGCATGGATGGTGTTCAACTTGTTGTAAGTCAGTCCCCACCATACTGTAGATCGATCTGATAATGTGTTTCCTCTTGTTGGTGATGCGAAGAAGGGAGCACTTTGCTGGATTAAACTTCATTTGCCAATCGTTGGACCATTGGGTTAAGATGTCAAGATACTTCTGAAGTAGTGCAGCATCCTTCTTGGTCTCAATTTGCCGGTATAGAAGACAATCATCGGCAAATAATCGAATGGAGGGGGAGATGCTGTCAGCAATGTCATTGATGTACAGTATGAAGAGGAGTGGCCCTAACACAGTACCTTGGGGTACACCAGAATCCACAGATGAATCTGTTGACCATTCGCCATCAACAACAACAGCCTGGGTGCGAGTTGTTAGCCAGTTTCGGATCCAGGTGTTGGTAGTGCCTTGGATACCATACCATGCTAATTTGTGCACTAGTCTTCCATGGGCTACAACATCAAAAGCCTTGGAGAAATCTAATATGAGGCAGTCGATCTGCTGTTTCTGGTCGATGCTGCTGCTTTTTTTAGATCCTCCAGGGTTGCCAACAGTTGAGTTTCGCAACTATGGTGTTTTCTAAACCCGTGATGGAAGTCCTTTTAGATGTTGTGCTGGTCAAGATGGGCTCTGATGGTACTGGAGATGATGTGCTCTAACACCTTACAAGCAATACAGGTCAAATAGACCGGTCTATAGTTGAAAACTGCCGTCACATTGGCTTGCCTCCAATCCTCAGGAATATCCCCGGTGTCAAGAGATTGCTGGTATATTATCTGTAGGACAGGTGCAACGACAGAAGCATACTCCTTCATGACTCTTGTTGGAACCTGGTCTGGTCCAGAGGCTTTCCGGGGGTTTAAGTTGGCAAGCAGCTTCTCTACTCCTGACACGGTGATGGTGATGTCAGACATAGCCGGAAATGGACTTGGACCTTTCGATGGTACAGACGAAGTATCTTCTTTAGTGAAGACAGAGCTGTATTGTCTAGCCAGGGCTTCAGCCTTTTCTTTTGCAGAAGTTACAACCTGGTTCATGGACACCAAGGATGAAATTCCCATACTATCTCTTTTTAGGGATTTGACATACTTCCAAAGATTCTTGGAACCACTTTCAGCATCTTCAAAAATGCCATTGATGTAATTGGAGTGAGCCTTGTTCAGCTTACGTTTGATGATAGTTTGAAGCGTTGTGTACTTGTCCCAGTTCTTCTTAGTCCTATATTTTTATAGGCAATGTACCGTCGCTTTCTCCTCTTCATCAATCGTTGGATCTCAGATGTCATCCAGGGTAGGTCTACACCACCTTTGAGACGCTTAGTTGGCACATTCTTGTCCATTATGTTCTTCACTTCTTGCTTGAAGTGAGACCAGTTGGCTGAGGCAGATCTTGATTTCCAGGTCTTAGAGAAGTCAGCACTGAAGGACTTAAGATCTTTCTCCATGGTTTCATTGTCAGCTTTGTTGTGCAAGTAAATGGTTCTAGGTTTCTTCTTATTTCTTGGTATGTCAATGTTACAGTCTGCTGTGACAGCCTCGTGATCACTCATGCCTGGGATAACTTTAACTCTGGTCATGCTGTCTGGTGTGTTGGTGAGAAGCAGATCTAAAGTATTATCCAGTCTGGTAGGCTCCATCACAAGTTGATCTAAGAAGTAGTCATTTGTCATTTCAAGCATAGTGTCCTTGACAAGGTAGCCATACTGTGGGCTTGGACAGACTGTGTTTGTTTCCCAATCAATAGATGGCAAGTTGAAGTCACCCTTGAGAATAAGTCGGGGGATGGTACGTCCTTTGAACAACTTCTCAAGATCACTACGAAGGTGTAAAAGGCTTGAGTTGTCTCTATTGGGGACTCTGTAGAAGCTTCCAAAATAAACTGGTAAAATAACAGATTTGACCCTTGATCATAGTAAACTCACACTTCTTCCCAACTCCGGTCACTTCACTTGCAACAATGTCATCTTTATACGCAACAAAAACTCTGCCACCATTCCTATCTCTGTCGTTGCGCTGAACTTTGTAGTTGGCAAGAAATACTTCTGCACTACTGTGGCTGATGTCAATGTGGGACTCCGTCCCCATTACAATATCTGGTTTCTCAAGGTTGATCAAGGAAGCAGGTTGGTATCGTTTACTTGTACCTTTTAGTCCATCGCAGTTAACGGTCATGATCTTAAGTTTGCGTTGGTTACATTTACGAGCTGGATTTTGTTTGCCTTGATGAGTTGATGCAGGCGCAGGACTAGAAGCAAGTGTCGGTGGGCCAGGGTCAATTTCATCAATCGGATCTTTCAAAATACGCGTTTAAAATTTATGGTTGCGAGCATTGATCAACAAAGCACAGTCCAGTGAAGCAAGCAGATAAAACATTGTAAAATACAAATCTCATAAAGTTTGTCAAACAGGTAAGGCAAAGCAATTAGGCTGTACCACTTAATCTATATACATAATATGAGACACGAAACACCAACGCAATACAAGACAGACAGTCGATTTCCGATCAAACTTTTCAAGGATGTTCGATACTATTAAAAAGAAAGAACAATTAAATGATGTTGGCTCAATATTTCATGCTTCCAAGAACTGGGAAATAATGATGGTGGTCGCAAGTGCTCACATTTCATTAATATTCCAATACATAACTTAAGTATCTCATATATAAGCTTCATAAAGTATTAACTAAATAGGGTTTAAATAAGCATCATGATAAACACACTTCTGTTAACTTTTAAACGAGTCTTTTAAGCTAGATTTAAAAACAATCTATAAGAATTTGTATTGATAAGGTGTCTTGGATATGTGAGATATTATGAGACAAATTGAATCTACATTGTTTTCAATCAAAAGTCATTCATATACGTGCTATGCATGAACGTGCCTCAGAATACCATATTTAATCCCGTTTATTCGTGTGCTAATAAAAACACAAGGTTTCGGATGATTTTTCCTTAGCGAGTTATCAAATTTCATTATATAAAAAAATTATCTTATCTCCAAAAAGCAACTTATTTCGAGGCATTTCAACCTTTTGTTCAGAAGTTATGTCAAGTTATGTAAATCCCATAACTGACTTGGGATGAATTCATGATTCAAATGTCAAATTCAAAATATCAAATTTAAGTTGCCAAAGTAATTACAATAAAAAACAACTTGATTGCAATTTGTTTAGTGTCATACATATATCTAAAGCCCATTGAAAGTATCTCGTCATGCAAACACAGTCAGAAAAAACTATTATACTTGTAAGAATTAACAATCGCTGTTGTAACCTTAAAACTCATGTCAAAGTTACTTAATACCAAATTTGTCATATTCTGATTCTGATGTATGACATAATGGGACCCTTAATGTTCAATTTTTTGATAAGCAGTGTTGGTTTTCTCAGTTATCCTAATAACTATATACTATGTCTAAGTCTTGAATTTTCAATTATTTGTTTTGCTTTGAAATGAATGGTCGAATACGAAAGCCCTTGAAATTTTTTAAGAGCTGCCGACTGAAGTACAACAATAGAAAAACCTTACATTTTTGCGTGCAATTTTCTTGAATATAACGGATAGTCAGAAAGTATGTAAAGTTTGCATTAAATAGCTCATGAATTGAACTTGCAGATGTCGTTTGTTTCATTTCAATCAGTAGTATACAACGAAAGTTCTGTTTTATCAAATATTTGGGTGGTTTTTTGTCTGGTCCAATTTCTATTGGGCATAATATGGGTGTTTCTGAATGGAATAAAAATGGATCACCTTGGAAAAGTAATTATGTCCGTAATTTTTATATCAAATTTGTTCATTTTTCAGCACAGATAAAAGAGAGCATGTACGTAATAAATGAGGAAACATTGATACGGCTGAGTGAGCAGTTCAATGACAATACACAATAGAGCTCCACTCAAGGAGAACTTACAAACTCGTGAAATTGGACCAGAACATTTTAGATTCAAATATTTGACAAAGCATACCGTTTGTTGTACATTGTCGATCGAAATGAAACAAACGGAATCTGAAAGTTCAATTCTTAGGCTCAAATATACAACCATAACATACTTTCTAATTATCCGTTAAACTCAAGAAAATTACACGCAAAGATTACAAGTTTTTTCTGGGCCATCCTGTAATAATTCATTTTTCAAATTTCTCACTTGTTCTCAATGAACACTATTGATGAATAATAATATAATATGGATTAACATGTTTCATTATACATTATACATTTGATGTTTCACAAATCGGACCACATTAAAATGTGTACTCCATTTTCAATTTGTTGTATCCCCAGACAGGCATATCCAAATTGGATGAAATGAAAAGCAAATAGTATTTATCTTAATTTCTAATGCATAGACAAACACCTGTTTATTATCGTAGTCTTCGTTTAATTTATTAAATTCAGTAGGTATTATGAGACAAATGAGCATGTGTGACATAAGCAATCACCTTTAAGTGCTTTAAAGTATTGAAACAACACAAGTTGTAATCCTTGTAGAGTGATAAGCAGGTGGTTGAATGTCTTTGTTACGCTTGACTGAGCAAGAGAATGCTTGGAAGCAAAGCACAAAATGATCCTTCAACGCCCCTCAATTTAAAAAAATAGGGTTGTGGTGAACGTGGAATCGTCCCCGGCGGTATGTTACATCTTGAAAACCTTTTAAGATGTCATAAGCCGCCAGGAACCATTCCACGTTCACTAAAACCCTATTTTTGTAAATTGAGGGCGTTGAAGGATAATGTTGTGCTTTGTTTCCAAACATTCTCTTGGCTCAGTCAAGCGTGACAAAGACATTTAATCCCCTGCTTATCAATCTACTGCAGATAAACATTCCATATGACCACTCAACTTGAGTAGAGAAGTGACCTTGAACAAGGTGGGCATAAATAAAATTTAACCTAAAAATCACGTTTTTGACCAATTTTAGATGTTGCCCCCTTACCAGTACATGAGAAAAGTGATCAAATTCGGAGTTCCATTTCACACCCAACAAGATTACCTATCAAATCTGACCAAAAGCAAAATAAGTTTCTAGATATTTTCATCATAAATTGACCTTTACATACAAAAGTGGTAAGAATATTTTTATTCCAACTATATGAGCAACCGTGTACCTCGGGTGTGGAAAGATGCTACAGTTGCACCTACACCCAAAGAATCCCCTGCTACCATCTCAAAACTTGTGTCAAAGTGGGCCCTTGAAGACATGTCCCATGCCGTTGATAGACATCAATAGGGTAGTATCAAAGTTTCCTCCACCACCCATTGTTTTATTGAGCGTTTATATGTCTTTTACAGGAGTACTGACAAGTGTAACAGTGTAGGTTCCTTGGTGGTAACGGATTTCTCCAAGGCTTAAGATTGTGTTGACCATACTCTTGCCATCTAAATCTTGGTGTGAGAGCTGAAACAATTCCATGGATCTCAGAATTCCTGACATCTCGTCGCCAGAGAGTGAAATGCCAATCTGCACTCTCAGAATGGGTAACACTCACCTGTGGTGTCCCCAGGGCACCAAGTTTGATCCCATTGCATTCATTGGAATGATTGACAGCGCTAGGGCCAAGAGTCACACTTTTAAATTCTTTGATGATCTGAGCCCCGGGGGGGGGGGGGGGGGGGGCGGGGGGGGGGGGGGGGGGGGCACTCAAATATGAAAGTGACGTACCTGCTCCTACCGGCTTTTGAAATGTAGGGGCAGTAGGTGAGAAATACATTGAAAAATAGGGGGTCATGCGGTGTAGAGGGCCACAAAACTGGGTCATTTCGAGCAATTTGTTGGCAAGAGCGAAAAACAGGGTCATTCAGTGTAAGTTTTTGAATAAATTAAGGCTAATTTTCATAAAAAATTCAAAAAACAAGAACAAATTTTCGTAAAATTTTCGAAAAAATCGACAAATTTAGCGAAAAAGGGGGTCATTCGGTGTAGGTTCCCGAAATATCAGGGCAATGGATGAGAGTCACCATAAAAAAGGTTTACTTTCAAAATAATAGGGGGTCATTGGGTGACAGCTCAATGAAAAGGGGGGTCATTGGGTGAGAGCGGAGCAAAAAAAAGGGGGTCTATCGACAGGAGCATGACGCATGCCAACATATTGGAGTGCCCCCCCCCCCCCGGGTCTGAGCCTTTGAGACGTCCAGCCAAAGGACCTAGTCATATATACAGAAGAATGTTCAGGACCTTGACGTTTGGATTAACAGTCACTGGAGAGTTTGCGATCATCCAGAATGCGAACGCGAACGCGAACGTAAACGTGAGTTCTATTGAAATACAGCCAACCATTACTTGCTTGAACAGTACAGCACACCGTGTATTGCAGAATTTCACGTACACTGTTACGTGAATACTAATCACTTAATCGATGTCCCCTATTGTTTTAAATAAAAGCTATATCAAAATCAGATAAACACATGCAAGAATAATGTACAGACATACATATCCAGCACTTATCGAAGTTTTATTGCGTTTGGTTGTAAAGATTACGGGTTGCAAACTTCGCACTTACACACCCTGTGTAGGGATTTTCTGATTTTGCATTGACTTCTATGTCAAAGTTTTAAGTTCTACACATCTGCTTGCGAAAGCCAATACCCTGGACGTGAACGTGAATAGCAGCAACACATGTTGAAATAACCGTTTGAAGTGAGTCTTTTTACGTGGCTATTCGTTCAATACGTACGTGAGTTCTATTGAAAATTAGCCAACCATTCATAATATCATAAGCTTGCATATCATTTCTTTAGCTTAAGAATTTTCGCCCTCGATCAGATATATCTATGGATCATGACCAGCTATGACCATTATGAGAGAGGGCGACATCATGAAAGATTCACAATAGGCAATCGTTGCATCAATCGAAAACTCTTTGCTGGGAGGGCGACATAATGAAATATACATAGGCAATCTATGGTATTGCGCGTAGGCGTGAACCGTTACGTAAACGTGAGTTAAAAATGCTCACGTTTTTGTACCCCGTCCCGTGTAACGTGGTAATCGCAATCTCTCTACTACCTCAAGCTCAACCCTTCCAAAAGTAAGGTTATGCAGATATGTTTCATGAGAGATCCACCTAGTCCCCCAGTTCTTACGATCGCTGGCAAAGAGCTTGAGGTGGTGACTGAGACCAAACTTCTTGGCCTGACTGTCGAATCCAATCTGACCTGGGATATTAAAGCAAGTTGACAACATGATGGTCAAAGGCAGTCGACGGCTATACATGCTTAATCGTCTGAGGCGATTTGGTATACCAGAGGAGGATTTTGTTTCTGTGTCTGTGTCATATGTCCCAACTGTGGTAGAATATGCCACTCAAGTTTGGCATTGAAGCCTTTCATATGAGCAGTGCAAGAAACTCGAAGGCATTGAAAAAAGAGCTTGCCGTATCATTCTAGGTGCAAAATACAGTTCGTACACAGAAGCCTTAACCCGCACTGGTCTCCAGATGCTTTCTGGTAGACGCCTTCAGCTTTGTACCAAATTTGCTGCTGACTGCACTCAATCTGATAGATATTCTGATTGGTTCCCTCTCAACAACATACCCCTTAGAATGTCCTTGAGAAAACCAAAGACTTATCAGTCCTTTATATATAGGACTCTCAGATATGGTAAAAGCTCTATCCCATATCTCTGTGACCTTCTTAATAACCAGAAGTAATTTTCAGTCACCTTGTAGTTTGGTGTCTTGGAGGGAAGGGGGGATAATGTTAATTATTTTCTGCTTTTTGTCCTACTCACTTCTGGTAAAATAATTTCTTCTGTTTCTGTTTACAATTGGGGTGGGGGTAACTATCAAGTTTATATATTTTTTGTGCAATCTGATGGGGAACTTAAATTCAATTTTTTGCTTTTATTACACATACCAGGAATACATTTAACCATTAATGTTGTTCTCAGGAGGAGTTTACAGTACGTTACCCTACTGGTCAAAATAGTTATTAGTAATTATTATTGAAAATTGCAAAGATTAATTTCCTGACAGCTTGCATAATCTTCAAAGGTACAACATTATTACAAAAAGTATTTGACAGCACACTTTTGTGTTTATTTCTCATTTCCTGGGCGAAGTGGATGTCAATAAATTCATTTGAAGAACTCAATCATTTATTGCAACACTCATATTTTCTCAATAAAAAGTTAAACATTTCAAATGAAACAGTATGTGATGCGACCGACTAATTCATTTGTTGTATATGCTTTTTATTCTGTTCTTATGAAGCGCTGATAATTGAGTTTTCATGTAAGAGCCCTATATAAATGCCGGCATTGCATTGTGTTGTATTCAACATTGAGAACTCAGTTTATAAGGAAACACTTAAAAACTCTTTGTTTTTCCGCCCAAAAACTCCTGACATGAACATATGCATTTTAATGATTTGTTTCTTGTCTTGATATTTTTTACAAATATTTTCAAAGACCATATTCTAATGACTAAATGTCACCTTAGTTAACTTCACTTGATTTCCAGAAGTCAAAGGTTGTCAGGGAGACAGTAAAATGTATAATTGAGGAAAAAGCATTCAAAAATCAGTAAGCCCTATACTTTTTGTTGATTGTCCTCAAAATATGCAGATATTTTTCATATTTCTTTATATGAAACTTTGTCGGTGTTTTGAAGCAAGCACAATGATTGTGAATCTGTCCAAAAATCCCTTTCGGCAAATTACGACCTTGACATGTACGGTACAGTTTGTAAAAATTGTGATTAAAGAAACCACATTTTGTTAAGATTATTTATGCTGGAGTAAACATACATTTAAAGAGTCCCTACATCGTTGTATGTTTACTTCAACGTGTCTCTGAGTATCCTTTTAATCTGCTTGATTTTCATTTAAGCAATCCTATTCTATATTTGAAATAATAATACATGTGTAACTATTTTCTGTTTATATTTCCTTTGTACAAATATATCATGATGTTTCAAGCTACTTGGTGTAATCCCATCACCCAGGACAGTACTCGTGGCAAAGGAATTACATTACCTTGCTCACTACTTAAACAAATCGTTGGCAAAAGTTAATGATTGCTTTTCGACATTGATCTGCAGCTTCGGTCTCATTATTTCACTTCCCCCACTTTTGTCAAACTCTTTTTAGCTTTCGGAACATCAACCAATACGTTTTAATGATTTTTTTCTTAACCTGCGGTTTTTTGATTGCCTACACGAAATTTTAACCATGATTTAATGCAATTTAGCTCTTCATTCTATTTCATCATTACATTTGTAAAAATGCCAAACACCATGCTGAAAACAATTAAGCCAGAACAAAAATACTCCAACTCAAATTGGGTTAATATTGAGAAAAAAACTTTTCTTTGCTATTAAGAAACACGTAAACGATATATTCTGAAGCAGATTGTACATCTGTCACCTTAATATCGTATGTCTGGTTTTTAATATATCACTTTACCAATTGAAAACATTGAAAAGGTTTCAAATTTCACAAAGCCGTTTTGATAAAATCTTGTGCCATTTTTAATAACAACAAAATGTGTGATTTAAAGCTAGAAAGAAATTTAGTAGTAATAATTTTGGACCGCTATTAAACGTGTGGTATATTATGTTGTCGTGGTCGTGTAAAAAGGTAATACGAAGTGATAATAGAATGCTTTAATTATCGCACATTATTCCGTTTGTTCGACATCCCGAAGAAGAAGAAGAAGAAGTTGAAGAAGTTGAAGAAGAAGAAGAAGAAGAAGAAGAAGAAGAAGAAGAAGAAGAAGAAGAAGAAGAAGAAGACACTTTAACAGCCAACACATCTGCCATATCATTCCACTCCGACAACACAGACACTCATCATAACCACTATAAGCAGAGTCCACCATGCACCAATTGGCACAAAAACATCCACCCTACCCCATACGTTTGTTAGCAAACCCATTCCAAGAACACAAATACCCACACCACTACCCATATTACAAAAAAAACTAATAATTGTTATACTCTAATTTCACAATATTACATAATTATTTGGGGGGGGGGGGAACAAAAATGCATATGTGTTCTCTTATTAAAACCATTCCGATTCACCGTATCTCATTTATTTTGAACATTAAGCCCACAGCTTTATGAGAATTTTACACATTTGTTAATGCTCTGATTTTTTTCCCTTTCTGTACCTTTTTATACTGTTGAACTCGCATTTCGATGGTATGTGAATATTGTACTTGCTCTGTCTTCCAGTTCTTGTCATTCGCCCCTGTTCACCTGAAGTACCAGCGGAACGCTTATATGTAATTGCTAAAATTGCATCTGACCAATTTAAGTTCAGTTCATTATAATCGATTACATGTAAAATACTAATTATTCATATTCTCATTCAAATAGTCCCTACTGTTTTGTAATGCAATGCACTTTTTCGTGTTTGTGGGATATGTCGAAGTGTGTAAATGCATCACATTATTTATATTGTCAGTGCAATGACATTTGTCGTTGAACTCTAAATATTCATCGGAATTTGCAGCTGTGATAACATCACCATCGCTCCGCCAAATGCCACATACATGTCTGAGTTTGGCACATCGATCCACATTAAATTATGAGCTTAAAAGTTAAAACATAGTCGGGAATGTATGAGTGAATATAAAATCAACATTTTATTTAGTGTTTGGCATTTCACCACAGATTGTGTTTTCAGGCTTGTGGTTGATACTAAGTAAGTCAACACATAAATATTCAAAATAATTCAAGTCTATATATTCACATGCAAACATGTAAAGTTGAACTTTCTTGATAAAGAGCTATATAGTCTTAACAGGTTTTGGTTGCCAAAGGAATTGTAGCAATTTCAGTGACACGCTCTACACAGCAAATCTTCGATGTATATCTTCTTAGTTTACTCCTTTCCTTCTATACCAGTTGGTCAAACGTGAACGATAGATCAAAGCATACACGTTAACGTGTCTAAGAAATTAAAGGAGTAGGTTTCGAACATATTCACACACCCCTGGCTCAACCGGAAGTATTTTTGATGCCATATAAGCCCATATTTTTCGAATTCTAAATCCAAAATTCCACCTCTGAATTCATTTTAGTCTCGAGATATAGCCTAAAATGTAAAACTAATTGGTATACCTATTGTCCATTTCTTTTGTGTATATTTTCATGAAATCCTCATCTAAACGGTTGAATACTTTTTTTGCCTCTCAAGAGAAAACCAGAAACAATCTGAGGTTGAAATTCACAAAATGCATAATGTGAACTATTCCCATGCTAAAATAGGATCTACACCTTCAAGATGGGGATGATATCAAGAGTATCATGCTAGATAAATAACATAAGAAAATTGGAAAAGAATATTTACCGTACTAGGGGCAAAATCTCGTGATATGCTTTCACCTTCTATAAATCAACAATATATAAATTGCACGAATTAAGTGTTCAGATGCCTACCTTTAATAACGATATTGTATGTTTTTGGATGGAAGAAGACCATTCCTATCCATTGCTAGTAAAGCAACGTTTGTAGGGGATGAAAAAATACTGACGTGTCAACAACTTTTCCAGAATCATGTATTATATGAATTCTGTTTATTTTATTCTATCAGCCAGTTTAATAACATTCGACAAGTACAGCAAACAAATATAATTTATACTACAACATACAATGAAAAATATATATAAACAGACTGGCAGGAAAGGAAGCAAGGAGTAGCCTAGGACATGAGATTCCCATCCTAAAGGGTGGGTCCCAAGCAAGG
Source organism: Ophiothrix spiculata (assembly GCA_000969725.1). Taxonomy (NCBI): domain Eukaryota; kingdom Metazoa; phylum Echinodermata; class Ophiuroidea; order Amphilepidida; family Ophiotrichidae; genus Ophiothrix; species Ophiothrix spiculata. Next base: position 67,345 of record JXSR01S004614.1, read on the forward strand.
CGGAGACACTCTCTGCGGGGAAAAAAATATCAAAAACAAACATACGCGAACACAACCCACACACGCAAACAAAAAGAGACCAAGAACCGAAAAACTAGGTGAGGGCACCCCTAAATTTGAAAAAGAGGAGGATCAAGCCAGGTGGGTTCGGATTTGGAGCAGTAAATGCTGAATGAAGTACAGAGGACAATTCTTTCCAGGTCATCGCGGACAGTTTTGAAGGATTTTTTGCAGTTAGTCAAATAAATAAGAGATTTTAGGATTTGGACATTGTCGCCAGTGAGGTACCCCCTGCTTCCCAACTCAAAAGCATAGAAAACCACAGAGAAACCTTTATCAGTAAGGTCATGAACAAAGCTGGCATACTTATTGGTTTTAGTTGATGAGCACTTTGAATGTTTGTTTCAAATGGGATTGTAAGCTCAAAAATGCAAAGTTTCTTTAGATTAGGCCAGTAGATGACAATGTCAGGCCTCTGGGAGGTAGGAATGATGTTTTGAGGAATGGTGGTGACAGTTTCATGTTTATTTGTCCCGAGATCGGCAAAAGTTTGAGCGTCTTCGATGTCATTGCAGAGAGAAGCGATAAAAGATGGAATCGTGCCGCCAAGTATACCGGCCTTGTTCAAGCATACATTTACAGAAATTCAAGACGTGATGAAGAGTCTGGGAATTTTTACAAAGAGGACATTTGATGTTATTGGAAGACCTAATGCGCCATCTACCTAGGTTGGCCAAGGTTGGTAAAGAGTCAGTTGCTGCGTTCAGCACAAACTGAAGAACTCCGCGAGGGAGTTGATAGATTATATGCTTCCAGGTAAGACAAAAATTCTCGAGATGAATGATTTGGAGAAATTTTCCTTGAACTATGAGGTCTTTAACTTTGTCATTCCAGAGACTCCTGATCTCGTCAGTAACTAAGTTTTTAACCTTAGTTATTATCCCCTTTTTAGTAGGAACCGGGTTAGCCCAGGTAGGATTTTCTTCGAGGGCCTTAACAGCAACCTCGTAGAGGGTCTTGCTATAGTGAATGATCGAAAATTTGCGGGTTAGAGATTCTTCCCTATCTAACTTAGACACCATCGCGTTCCTGACTTTTGAAATCCAGACTACGATTTAGATGAACAAAGGCTGAAGCGTGACATTCTTTATACAAGTGAGAAATGCTGCGCAATTCCAGACTGCCTGAAGAATACAAACATGACAATGTCCCTGATCTAGGAATATGGAGCCACTTTCTGAGAAAATAATTGCACAGGTTATCGATTTTTGGCAAATCAGAACCATTAATTTCATGAACGGTAAGATGGTATCTAAATAGATATATAAATAGCAAATTTGTATTCGTCTCTTATCAAAGTTCTGTTGATATTGTCCAATTTTGTTTCCAAGATATTGTAGGTCTCAGCAAATATTTCAGATGGTTTTCCCAGTTTTGTTACAATAGCACCAAGATACTTATGATTGCAGTCATTTAGAGTTTCAATATCAGTGTTACCTAGTTTGAAAGTGATTGGTTTGAAACTACCGCCAACGATAGAGAGAGATTTACACTTTGAGGGCTTAAGTGTTAGGCCCAACTTGTTAACGACATCGTCAATATTTCTAAGGATTCTCTGGTGGGTAGCTTTTCTTCTGGTAGCTTCTTCTAATACTTGACTAAATAAGGTATATACATGTATTGGGAAAAATATACTATATACATTCGATATTTAATTATGCCTTTAATGCTGTCGTTGTAGGATAACCCATTTTTATTCTTTTGTAAATATTATGTAAAAACAAAATTAAATTCTTTACACACTAGAGTTTAAGTGAATCAAACTTCAAGTTTTTAGACGTAATACCTGAGGACCTAAAAACTATAACAAATTATCATGGAACGCATTTAAGGGAAATTTCTATCGAAATGGAAGTAACACATTCCATTTGTCATAGACAAACTAAACGCCTCTTAGCCCAAGTAATTTGCTTTTGAAGTAATTTGTTTTTGTTGTATTTTGTATTTTTGTGAATCTGTATCTATTGAACTATGTTTGCTGTAAACGCCAGTATAACAAATTATCATGGAACGCATTTAAGGAATATTTCTATCGAAATGGAAGTAACACATGTTTATGCCTGTTAAGAAGAGCATAGGGTTTATTTCTGTCAATATAGAATATTTATCACCGGTAGTACTTTTAGATACCCATTAAGGCTATATAAGAAAAGGGCTATCAAATGAAGATATTTGTTTTTCGGTTAGTGTTTATGCCTTTTCGGATTGTGATGAAAATGTCAAGACTTAGCGATATTAGGCCAATGACAGAAAATAAGAAGAATGAAGTATAACGTTTGGTGTAGAGCGTGTGAAAAACGGGGTCAGAGTCAGCTTGGCGATAAAAAAAGGGGTATATTGGTCTGCAGTCGATATCCACCGACATGAGAGTGCCCCCGTGTACCGATCAAAATCATTACCACGCTTGTAACTAATGGAAGCGGCAACACATTTAAGAAAACAATTATGATGGATTATCTTTTTATTTATAAGTTCTAGCAATGAATGCATAATTTCAATGCATTTGATCGATCATTTTGTAACTCTAACTTTAATGAGACTCAGGAGGAGTTTTACCGTTCGTTGCCCTACTTCTGAATGTAATGATTAATATCATGACACCTTGCAATATCTTAATCCTCACAAAGAAGGAAAACAAGGAGCATGCCTACACAAAATATTTTTCTTTCTGAGCTACTTAATACTTTTTGCAACAAGTCTTTGTGATTACATTAACTACGTCTGTATATTAATTTTTCTTCATCAAGCCTCCATTATTATAAGAAAATGCATTGGGATTATTCATGTATATTAGATTAAAATATAACAAAGACTTGTTGTACCAAATATTTGGTAGCTCAAAAGAACTATTATTGAAGTCATTAAATTTCTTACAAATCATGATATTAAAATAAAATACTAAAAGCAATATAAAGCAATCAACATATTGTTGGTATCATTTTCACTAAACACATCTTTTGGCATTTTTCACCATGCTTTCATTTTGTTTTAGTCTAATTGAATGAAAGTTAAATATTTATCTTTATCTCCAACTCAGTTGAAATGTGTGCTGATACATATATTATGATGGGTGAACATGTGCAAGTGAAAAGGCATACTGCAGGGCTACATGTCATTCTCATAATTCTGTCAACATAAAACTAGGTATCAAAACACTAAAAGTATAATACTGTTGATCTATAAAAGGATGAAACACATAAAAGGATCTGAAGCTACCTATTATTACTAAACAAGCATTTTATTCTACATTTTATCCTATTTTGTTTCCTTCAAGGGCTTTCTTGAGGTTTTAAATTTGCATGTTTTTTATCTATCGCTCATGTTGACACAGAAAAAAATGTATTAGACTGCAATATAGAATGATATATATTGTATAGTACTAGGGAAAATTAACAACCCAAATATTGGTGTTGAACACGCCCCGACTCCAAACGGAAAGAAGTAATTTCGCCCACCGGGAGATCATGAATTTTTTCAAATTTTTGCTATTTCATGAAAAAAAAACCATGTTGTGTTTGTTTTAGTATAAGTCATAAACCATTTTCTGATAAACACAGTAAATATAATTTTGAAAAGAAAACATGCCCTAACTTTTAAGGGGAGGCAATGGTCCCGAAGGTGATTTTCTAAAATACACATCCAATAAACTTTATATTTGGTGAGAGGATGTATGTTAAGTGTAAAATTCATTTTGTTACATGTTTACGTTTGTCACGTTATCCGTTGCCATGGCATTGGCGGCCATATTAGATTTTAAAGGATATCACTGCGCGCAGTTTATCGATATGTTCCGAAGTGATTTTGAAGTTCATCTTTTGTACACATATATTTTTAAATATCATTAACAATATTATGAAAAGAAAAAAAAATAATAGTTTTTCGTACAGCGCGTACCAGGGATGCGTAATTTCAAAAATGACACAAATAGAAAAAAATATGAAAACCTGTCTCACTAAAAAATAAGGGACGTTTTAAAACTTTTCTCTTCATAATAAGTTAGATCTACCGAATTTAGAGATTCTCACCAAGTTTCATGTAAATCAGATGAATGGTTTCTTGGAAAAACTGCGCGCAGTCCTGAAAAACGTGTTTTGCGCAAAATGCCGAACACGTCGAAAAACAATAAATTTTGCCAATTATGAATAAACAAAAATATGCTAATTAGCTTCATTAGAAGTTTTCTGGAACCTGAAACCTTTAAACCATTGACAAAATGAAAATGCTACACCAAACAGAAGTGAAATCTGCAAGTTTCTGTCATTTTATTCAATTTTCCTCAAGATTTTACTTCTTGGAAACAATAAAATACAAAAGAAATTTAATAAAAACATTTGTACAGGAGAAACAGTATTTTGTATAAATTTTGCGAGACTTCCTTCCATTAAAATTGCCATAAAATCTGAACGAAATATCCGATTGAAGTCAAATAAAAAGCAAATGAAAGGTAAAATTAAGTTTAATTGTAAAAAGCAATAATAGCCAAAATAGCAAATTTTCACATTTTGGGACTACTGCCTTTCCTTAAGCTTCAAATTCAATGTTGATGAATATTTATATTTCAATGACAAATGTCATTACACTAAAAATAAAAGAACTAGAGACACTTCCACAGCCTTACATTTTCCTGAGAAGTGCAAAGCACATTTAACACAGTCATATAGGTATGTTGAATATAAATATATAAAATGTCTTTCCTGTTAATAATCAAAACAAAGGTTGATTGAATACTTGTTTATCATTATCACGCCACTGAGAGAGCTAATGACCATATTTGAACAAAGAAAATTGCACCCTACTCGTGAGCGTCAAGACGCAATATATTATATTGGGTGCGTCTGTATTTTGTTGAGTAAACCGTTTATCAAAAGATGTGGTTTTTTTTCGATTTTTGTGAAGTAAAGCTTAACATATTATAATAATAAATACATGGACAAATATTTCGGTAAACTAAAATTGACTTGTTTTATTGGTAGGAAAACCAAGTTTATAGACTAAAAAGGATGGGGTGCAACAACCCCCTTGGGTAGACGTATTACATACATAAAAGCACAAGGTGACTCAGTGTGTTCACACTTTGTTCTTATTTTGGCCAAAATCATCAACCTACCACCTTGCAGATATAGTATCCGCCCGGGGGGGGGGGCACTAACCCTAAAAGGTGGTACGGATATGTGCGGCCCTCAAGACCTCTTTTCACGCCTTGTCTGCCGCTCCCTACACCTCCATTTCAAACACAATCTTTAGTTCGCAAGCCCTATCTTTAAAAAAATTTAGTTCTCTAGCCTCATTTTTTTGAAATTTAGGTCCAAAGACCCCCATTTCAAGGAAAAGACTAGGGGCCAAACACTCCTACCAAAACAAAAGTTTGGTGCCACCTCCGGGAGTATCCGTTCAAAATTTAAAGATTTTTCCTTTAACTGCCGATTCTTGATTTAAATAGCACTTTTATTGCATTATGTTGTCAATCGACTTTTAAGTGTATGAAAAGTAAGGCAATTAATGCACATTTTCACACAAGTACTTGTCACTCTAAACTGGAACTAACAATTCTAGTTTCAGCTTTAGGCAAGAACGTTGATCGTAAATTGCATTATTTGCTCTAGTTCTTGTATGTATTTGATGGACATTTTTATTGTACGCTTGAGCGGATTAACGCTTAGTTACAAAGAGTGACATGTTTGCCTGAAACATTTTACATCTTTCTGCTTGGTCTGTTTTCTTCAGCCCTGGTTTACTGAGTATTAATTTTGGGGCGTACTGACGAAATTTCAAAAATAGTGTAACACTTTACAAGTGTAAAGGCACTTGATCAACAATTATACGATTTTTTTCTAGGGTATAATAGTTTCAAATGATGTTATCCTAATCCAAGTCATATAATACTTAATTTTCCAATACGACTAATAAAAAGGCAGAAACCGTAGTTACCTGTTCAAGACCAACCAGGTAAAATACTTTTTGGTTGCGTTCTCTTGGTTATTTTAAATAATAATAATTCATGTATCAATTGTAATGTGGACCTGAATTATTTGTTTTTGTTGATTAATCATTTTTTTAATTGGAGAAGTTTTAATTACTGAAATCTATAATTGCAACAGTAAGGAATGTTTTTCATGAAGGACTTTTCAGTGTGAGATGTTGCAATTTCGGGTAATTTCCAATTTTGTAAAAATAGGCATGATTGCATGAACCTATCAAATTTGCATAAATTAAAGTACCAATCAGATGCTAGATGATGTGAAATTTCCATAATTAGATCATTGATCAGATTATCTTTAGCCCCGGCACTTTTGGAATTCCAATTGCTATTTCAGGTGTTTGTATTTATCTTGCATTGTAATTATACTAGATGGGAAATTCCCAGTATATTAAAAAAGACTTTTTATGCAAATGTAAAATTAATGAGCCCAAGGAAACTGAATTTGGACAGCAGTTAAATTGACTTTGACGGCGATAGATCGCAAGCTAAAACTTTGGAAGTGGAATTGAATTTGTTAGAGTAACTGGAGAACTGCTGGAGAAGTTTAATTTTGGTGGACTTAGTTATACAGCTGAGTGAAGTTTACTAATTAAACATTGGATGGAGAAAGGAGAAATTTGGAGAATTAACGATATATTAAGGATGGAGAATTAAAGACAAACTGTTATTTCATTATTTTATGTACAAGTGGATTATGTGCAGCTATTAAGCCAAGTGGAGCTTCGTTGTGATTGCTGGACTATTGTGTGGAATTCGCCATTTGATTTCGCAAAGGAAGTTTTTGGATTTACCTTTTGCCTGCTGGATTCCAGGACTTGTAAATTGCAAGGATATGACTGTAAGTTTACTCAAGATTTTGATGCCGTGTACATAAATGAACAATCTCGGACTATAGCGTGGAATATAAACATTTTTTAAATATCCTAGGGTCGCGCGGATTTCACAGTGGTATCTCAAAACTGTAAGTTTCTTATATAAGTCAAAGTTGAGATATTAATAAGTATTTGTGTTAAAAGAAAGAACTTCTATTAAATTGTTAAAACTTATTCCAAATTTCAATGTATTTATTTTGTTTCATTTAAGAACCCGTAATGTGATTTTGGCCATGGTCATTTAAAATCTTTGACCGTAACACAATCAATAAGATTGATGTACTGGCCGCGCAAATAAAAATTTCCCCTTAAAGGGAAAACAGACCTATTGATTAATTAAGTATCTTTGCATGTTTTAGGATGTTGCGTTTTATCTAGAACATTTTTCCAAGTCATGGAAAAATTATATTTCTACATTTACAACAGTTAGGTCAATCTTATATAAAGGCTTGATTCAATGCATCTTTGCCAAATGTACCTCAATACATATTGCAGTAGCCACGTGAAATAAGTAATTATTGTATAGGCAAATAACAAATAAAATTTTGCTGTAAGAATGAAATTTATTGGCACACGGAATGGCAAGTTTGCAAATTTCCAAATAAACATATTCTAACATGGGTTTAACCTTGGCTACTCTAAATATAAAAAAACCTTGAAGAACACTCAATGCTTAAACAGTGTTGAAATAAAGAAAAACGAATAAACGGCTAGAATACTATTTACTATTATTGAATGGGGGGGGGGCGGGTTATTAGAAACCATTGTTGTTCAATATAATGTACAGCATCAGATTGTATTTAAATTCCATTTAAGACAAACGTACCTAAAATCAAAAACTTCTGAAACAAGCTTAGTAAAATAATTTTCACCCAAATCTTTACAGTGAAGTCTCAGCTCCTGTAAACTTCCAATGGTTTATCATCTTTTATGCATTGAAAATTACCAGTATCGCTATCTAGGCGGTGGGTATGAAAATTCATAAGGCTGAGTACGAGATTTTAATATCGAATTAAATCACTGAAAAATTCTGAATTTCAGAAAGGTTTACACAGAGCAGATAAAGGTACGTCTTAAAAACATATTACAATTTTTAAAAGATTGAATTTTAACCTTATGTCCAATACTGAGATATTTGACGGAGTGTTTATTTTGAAAAGAGAGATGAAATTGCGTCTCAAAATTGCCCTTGTGCATTTGAAAAATAACAGTCACATTGTTTAATGCAAGACTAAAAGGATCTGAGGCGAATGCTCGGTATCTAAAATTGAATGGCGTACGGTTACATTCAAAAGCTCAATATGTGCATCAATGATTTTATCAGGATATTATGGTGTTACCTCTAAAGTAGCATTAATTCCGTAGACAAAACCCTCGTAAACAAAAACATTGGTGTTGTTCATCATTGTGAAGGCTGTCATCATATTTTGTCTGTCTTGTTATGCTTTTGCCAATGGGTGTTTTGTTATTTCTGAATATAATAACAAGTCATCTCGATTGATGGATGATGTAAAAACATTTTGCCTTTGGCTCTTGTGCCACTTACAAATACATTTGCAATCTTGCGCAATCATAAAGAGGATGACAGAACATAGTGTTCTCTTTGGGAAAAAAATGTTTACCTGAATTTAAACATCTTTATATGTGCATATAATATAATATATTCAATAATTAAAATCGTAGCACCTCAATTCGATGACAAGATATTTAATTATCATTCGTATCCTGTTATTGGCGGTATAACTAGTATTTAAAGCAGATTTATATTACTTTAGGAGATGTGAGTGTGCTTTGTAATATTTTTCTTCCCATGTAAATCTATGCATTTTTAATTTTTCTTTTTTTAGTTGAGCAATTAAACCGAAAAAGAAGTTTTATCGATCGAACAATGAAGGTCAAATAGTTTATTGTTTGCTCCAGATTTTATCTATTGTTTGCTCCAGATTTTATCTGACATCGCTTGTGGGTAAGGTCTTTTTGTACACTTTAATTAATCATTTTGAATGAGCAAAACTAAAACATTCTCATTATTTACCTTTATTGCTAATCAAATCTGACAACTTTCTTCCAGTCTAAATAATCATGCATCTTTTCTAAATTTAATTTACACTTGTCTCAAATCATGAATTTGTCTAGATTTAAATCAAGAATATGAAAATGTCATACCACGAAGACCTAATTATATGTAACCTTGTAAACATTGATCTATTTGTCTGAGCTTTGTTTTAAGAACATATTTAATCAAAAGGCCAAAAGCAATATGCAATGCAAAGAAATGCATGCCATTCAATATCAATTATGTACCGGCAAGATTGCTATATCAGAGGGTAGTCGTTGTTCCTACTTTAGATGATTACCATAAGATCAAAGGTTTTCCGACAAAACAGTAAAGGACGACTGTATCTGATGAAATCAGGTGTGTCACGTCTTTCATTTAAAATTGTCACATATTCTTAACGGAGATAACCGAACCGTTGAAAATATATACATCGATTGCTATGTCTACCTAAGAAACAGCCCAAGAAATAGGGTCAGTTGTATTTTAACTATATCTCATCATCGGTTTACTTACCTATAATTGAGTGACCTAATTTACTTAGGATGACATGTAATTTTTTAGGATCTTTATTATATTAAGAATATATTGAGATTTCTGAACTATATAAAATGCTGATGTGTTGTGTTTTCAAAATCCACAATTCTTCTTTCACACATTTCCACGAAATGCTGTATGTCCAAAACTTGCTATTATAACCTGTTTTTCTTTTCGCTTATGCATCAGCCCCGCTGTTCTTATTTGTGACCGTCCATCCCAAAACATCAGTAAATGCCACCTCTTGTCATTTTTTACTTTTATAATCATGCTTTAAGGATTAAAATGACACCTTAATGAACTTCACACGATTTTCAGAAGTCAAGTTATGGTTTGGGTTTGTCAAAGGTTGTCAGATTGGCCCATTTGCCTATAATTTCTCTAATGTTTTGTAACATACAATAAATAGCTGATAGCCATATTTTCCCAAAAGTATTTTATGACGTCATAATTATGTACCCCATTAAGTGATTACTACCCCTTTCTGGGTAGACGTGTTACAAACAAAAAACGATAGAAGAGGGTAAGACATGTTGGTAGCTTAGGCTTATAATCAAATAACGAGCGCAACAATGATGCAGATGCTTCCCACTCGTTTTTAACCATCTGAAAATATGTATACTAACAGAGTTGAAAAATTGACCATTCTCTTGACCTTTTGGCTCCAAGGGACAGTTCAAACAACAGTCACCATTGACACTTTTGATCACTCGTCTAAGACGAGCAATTAATTTGACACCTTAACCATTAAAATTGGACAAAGTTGAAATTGTTTTGACCTTTGACCCCAAGGGAAATGTCGGATGATGGGGGTCACCTTTGAAAGTTTTGATTGCACCTTAACCTTTGAATTCGGACGAAGTTGAAAATTTGACCTTTCTTTTGATTCCTGGTCCTAGATGAACAATTTGACACCTTAACCTTTGAAATCGGACGAATATGAAAATTTGACCTTTCTTCTGACCTTTGTCCCCGAGGGAAAGGTGGGACGACGAGGTCACCATTGACACTTTTCATCCCTGGTCCAATATGAACAATTTGACACCTTAACCTTTGAAATCGGACGAAGTTGAAAATTTGACCTTTCTTTTGACCTTTAACCGAAGGGAAAGGTGGGACGACGAGGTTACCATCAACAATTTTGATCCCCGGTTCTAGACGAACAATTTGATACCTTAACCTTTGAAATCGGACAAAGTTGAAAATTTGACCTTCCTTTTGACCTTTGACCCCAAGAGATAGGTGGGACGAGGCCTGGGGGTCACCACCAACACTTTTCATCCCTGGTCCAAGACAAACAATATGATTCCTTAACCTTTGAAATTGGACAAAGTTGAAAATTTGACCTTTCTTTTGACCTTTTGACGACGAGGTCAATATTGCATACGTTTTGTAAGTCCAGGAAAGTTGAGAATAAGGAAAATCTGAGACGAATGTCAAGGAATATTGTCTTGGATGAAATGAGCGTTACCGAACTATGAAAAGTTGCTCGTAACTCAAGTGACAAGCTGAGGCTTCGTGAAATAGTTTTGTATTTTACGAACAGTTTTTCGTTACCCTACGTTTATATGACATGAACTGCGCACACGCATCACCAAATAACATACCAATAGATTAAAGAAAGATATGGGATAAATGTATAAACGGATAATTTGTTAAACGTGAGTAACATTTGAATACTGAGAGGGATGTATGATTGTTTGGATTTACTAAATTATGATTTTGTTTATATGGGAGAGGGTTTTTATTATAATCTACAAGATATAAAGAGATCGCGCAATAATCAAGTTGGATTTACGGGGCTGAATTTTATTTAGTTGGGCAACTTCTACTTTCGTAAACAAAGGGTACGGCCCCGCGGGTTCGTGACTACAAGATAATACTTGCGAAATAAGAGCTGATTAGGGTATACTCAGTTTAGTCTGACGGTTAGGGGCCAGGGGGTGAGGGGGTACTCTTGCGGAACGGACTTTTGGTCAACAATAGGATCTATGGAACTGATTTTTTCCCGAATTGATGTCTCAAGAACTGCTTTTTTCCCATAAAAATCTGATTATTTGAGCTGAAAATCGCTCAAAATTAGGTTGAAAACGTAATGAAACACACTTTTCATGTCATTTTCTTTGAAAATGGGGTCTTTGGAACTAAAATAATCTTGAAAAAGGCATCATGGGGAGCGGAAGAGGGGCGTAAAGGGGGTCTTGAGGGCGGCACATAATACCCATACCTTTCGTCAATGTAAGGACCCCTGGTGTTAGGTTTTGACCATTGAAACAGAGAACAATTATACTTTGGGTCATTTATTGTTTATTTAACCATGTTTGATCAATAAATTTGATGCGGCCTAGTCAACTCAGGATACGTAATGCACACGAAATGGAAATCAAACATCATATACACGATGCCAAGTTCGTTCAAGCACAATGATGCCGATAGAATCCTAAACACAGAACAGTAACACCATTGGTGCGAATAAATATAGACGTAAGTCAATCCAAACAATACTTTGGTTAATCAATAAACATCGTACAAAATGTTAAGTTCCAAGTCATCCAAGGTGAACTAATGCATAGAACCAACACGCGCAACGACATGGGCATTGGTCACAGGCCGAAAATAGCCAAAATTGGGCCCTCAAACGTAAAAAGATTGCAAAGATTCATCTAAAAAACGAAGTCACGAATCCGTAACAAAAAAACGGCAATCGACAGATACAACAACACCGAAAAAAGTTACAGAGCCATTTTTTTACGATTACGGCTTAAAAAACGTTCCATAACGATTTCAAAATGATGTCAAAACAGTGTTGCCACAAACCGTGCCTGATACCGTTATGGTCATCCGATATACACATGTACTTTATTGCAGACAGACAGAGGTGCAACGATTGGGCGGGTGCGGCCAAATTCTGAACAACCCCGTACGATGCCGCGCCGTGAAAAAGTGAAAAGTGGTGGCTTTAGCTTCCCCGTTCCTACGAACGAGGGGAAGCTAAAAATTACAAGAGGAACAAATAAACGTTGACATGATGTACGAAAGGTCCCTAATATCGGCTCTTCCCTTTGTCACAACGGGTTATCTGATGCTAGCAACGTGCATGGCCATGGCTTTTAGTGAAGTGTTTTTAAACTCCGATTTAGCTGATCATATAGTGAGTGATGTGCAAGTGTGATACATTGAACTCTAGTTCTATTTACGTTTTCTCTTATTTACAATTATTTGAACTTCCTTCCTCTAAAGAACGCAGCTTTAGTCAAACAAACCACCTGCTATATGTTATAAGACTGTAGTCGATGATCACGATTTTGATTGAGTGTTTAGATACCGTACAAGTTCTTGTAGTGAAAAGTAATGAAGAAAATTCCTTTTATAGGTTGGTTAACTTTATTTACAGCCTTGAAGTGAATAAAATGAATAACACGTTTAAAAGTATTTAATCATAAATACAGACTAAAAACAGACACATTTTCAAAGGCAGGTTTTTTTTTTCTTTTTTGTCAACTGGGTTTGTGTTATTCTTGCAGCTGACTGATGAATGTACATTTATTAACTTAAAGCTTGGAATTTAAACATGACAGTTTTATTGAATTCTAGTTGTAAACAATAATCGGCCTGTGATACAAGTTCTTGCATGAAACAAAGGGAATTTGTTCTATGTATAGTACGTATTTTTCAACGTGCAACAAAAACATCATATGAACATCTTTACCCCGAAATGCATTGAGCAAGGAGGATGTTGATAAAATAGTATAGAGCTTCAGGTCTTTGTACGCTCTGGCTGATCAATTTTGACTTAACTTTAAAAGAGTTAAATGTGTAAGCCTTAACTTGTATGCTTGTCCTCTTTTCTGTAACACTATTTGATTATGAAGCGCCTGAACATCCTTTCTGTCATTAGATTGTACGCATTTGCTAAATGTAGCGAAGATGAAAAACATGTTTTAGTTGGAGTATGTAAATACCCTTCAAGCATGAACTGGTACAGTTCCTAAATTCAATTTGAACAACTTTTAAACCAAGTATCTACCATTTCGCCAACAAATAAGTTAAGATTTTTTAAAAAGCCATAACGTATAAAGAAAAGGCTTACCAATGTAGGCCTATATCTTTTTCAACCTCAGAGTGATGTAACTGATTAAAATCATCTCTCGTTAACCTCAGACAGAGGAAACAAAACAAGACAAGTTTAGTGTAGGGTGTTCTTGTAACTTCGTGAAGTTATAAGTCGCCATTTTGAAAAAAAAAAAAATTTTAGCAACAGTTTGATTTGGCAGGAATTTGTGTTATTTTCCGACCCAGTGTAAAATTAATCCCTCTTGATCTAAGTCCGCCTTGCATAGGCCATAACGGATAAAGCTTGAAACTAATCTTGCACAATATCGTTGATTACAGCCCGCTAGTCCGAGGGTTTGCCATGCCAGTCCGACGTTTCACTAATCCGAAAATGTAATATATAGGATTCGCTATTCCAAAGGTGAAATAAGGTCCGCTAGTCAGAAATTTAAAAAGGGTTCGTTTATCCTAAGGTGAACCAAGTGAACCTTATTTTATTTTTAAATTGGTTAACCTTGGAACTTTTTAAATTTCGGACTAACCTTATTTCATTTTTGGACTAGCGAACCAAATCGGACTGAGGAAGTATAAGAAAGTAGGCTTTCGGACTGAAGAACATTAAAATTCATTTTCGGACTAGCGAACCGTTGGACTAGCGGGTTTGTTACCAGATTGTTACCGGATAATATAATCGGGAACTAACATTTCTACCAGAAATGAAAAATGAAAGGTAGAAGAACAGCCTGATACCCTTTATTTACATGTATAAGCAAGAGATTGAATGGTGCAATTGAATTCAAACCTGGATCGTTGTCGTATGAAATGTTATCATATTCTGAAATATCATTACACCCCATATCCCAGTATGTTAATAACCTTCACAATGATGAACAATAACAACGTTTCTGTTTACGAGGCTTATGTTCTTTTTCATTTCAACAGGGTGTATGCTAAATTCAAAAACAACAACATCCTGTTATTGACTGGTATATAAAGTATTGAGCACGATGCACACAGGTAGGTACAGGTCGTTGTTCCGGCGTGTCATTTCCCCGAACTCTTTAATTTCGAATGGCCGTTTCTCCGAATGGTTTTTACTCCGAACTTTTTTTTTTGTTTCTCCGAACGGTTTGTACTCCTCGAACTCTTTAATTTTTTGCGGGTTGTTACCATATTTGAAAAAACCCGATATCATCATGGTCAGGGTAAAAATCCACTTCTAGAATGTATATTGTTGTATAGCTTATTCAATTAGTTTGAGAGTTAGAGTACAAAAACGGTATATGCCATTTGAAGGTCTGCACCAGCTTTGATACCTGTGTCTTCATGTAAGAACGCTATTATATGAATGCCTATAATGTATTGTATGAATTCAATTGTTGAGAACTGTTATAGTTTATATTATGTAAACACATTTTTCCTCCCCAATAAGCTACTGACATGAACTTATGCATTTTAATGGATTGCTATTGACCCTGAGGATTTCTTTATTACCTTTCTATTTTTAAACTTAACAATGATAAAATTTAGACCTAATCAGTGCTTAATTTTGCTTTTATCCATATGTTGAAAAGTAAATAAACATAAACATAGCAATCTATAGGCATGTAGGTCAATTTGTGCTTACATGTTGTCTGTGGTATGAGAGATATCGTGAGACAAATTCAGTCTACAGTCTAAAACAAAAAATGTATATCAACTCCAACTAAACAAAAAATGTACGTTAACTCCACCGTGTCACAGGGTATATTTTTAACCCGTTTGATTTGTTTTAAAGATGGAGCACAATTTAAAAAAATCCGCTTGTGTGTTTACAATAATTATAACATTTGGTAACTAGGGGTTTGTTAACATTTCCTTTCTTACATTATTTCATGATGTTTCTTGCTACTTTGTGCGAAATATTTGTTCAAAGGAGGAAAAAAAACTACGGTTAATCCCATCACCCATGGCAACACCTGAGGGGGGATCACCTCACCTTTTTCATTACATAAGGAAATCTTTGGCAAAGGATAATGATTGCTTTTCGACACCGAACATCACCTAATGCATTTTAATGAATCTTTTCCTATCCTGCGTTTTTTTCCGGGTTTTGATTGTCTACGCGAAAACTTAACCATGATTAAGTGCAATTTAGCTCTTCATTCTATTTCATCATTCTATTTGTTGAAATGTCAAACACAATGCTGAAAACAATTGTTAAAACAACCCATAAGCTAGAACAAAAATACTCCCACTCAAATTGGGTTGTTATTGAGAAAACAACTATACTTTGCTATTTAGAAAAACGTAATCGATATATTTTGAAGCAGATTGTACATATGTCACCTGAACTTCGAAGAAGAAGAAAAAGAAGAAGAAGAAGAAGAAGAACCATGCAGATACTTTTCAAAATGGCGACTTAAAATTTTCTCAGGTGGCAAACACCTCCCCCCTACCTTCCGACTTAGACGAGGTACCCTGACCCCCTGAAGGTGGTACCTACAAATTTTTGTCGCTAAAATGACTGCAAAGGATGAACTTAGAACTACCCACAACCCCTAGGTCATATTCGTTTGCGTTTTTATGCGACAGTGAATCATATGTTAAGGGGGTGGTAACCACCCCCCTTGGTAAGACAAGGGTTGAACATGTTTAAAAATCGTTCATTTATGTGATGAATATCTTGTTAAGGCTTTCGCGAATGAAACTTAACTTGGTATTTGGTACCAAGTAAGCTAAAAGAAACTTACTTTCAAGGCATATTTCAGAATCTGACATAAAACAATTTGTTTCAGCATCCGAATGTCAAGTTTCTTTAAAAAAAATTATTCGTCATCAGTTAATCATGTTTGAAAACCTGACATTAAAACGATTTGTTTCAGCATCCGATTGCAGAGTTGCTTCCAAAAATGTCAAAATGGTGTATCCGTCATCAGTTAAACATATTAAGAATCTGACATAAAAACGATGACTAAAATGGTGTACCCGTCATCAGTTAAACATGTTTAACATGAATCTGACATAAAAACGATGACTACAATTAAATGGTGTATCCGTCATCAGTTCAATGTTTAAAATGTCACATCAGGTTAGAGCGAGTTGTTCAAGCATCCGATTGTCCAGTTGCTTCAAAATGGTGCATTCGTCATCAGTTAAACAGTTTAAGAATCTGACATAAAAACGGTTTGTTTTTTCAGTATCCGATTGCTGAGTTTCTTTAAAAAGTGTATTCGTCATCAGCTAAACATGTTTAAAAATCTGATATTAAAACGATTTGTTTTAGCATCCGATTGCAGAGTTGCTTCCAAGAATGTCAAAATGGTGTATCCGTCATCAGTTACACATGTTTAAGAATCTGACATAAAAACGATGACATAAATGGTGTCATTTAAACATGTTTAACATAAATCTGACATAAAAACGATGTTTAAAATGTCACATTAGATTGAGTTGTTCAAGCATCCGATTACCCAGTTGCTTCAAAATGGTGTATTCGTCATCAGTTAAACATGTTTAAGAATTTGTTTAAAAACATGACATTGAAACGATTTGTTTCAGCACCCGATTGAAGAGTTGCTTCCAAGAATGTCAAAATGGTGCATCCGTCATCAGTTAAACATGTTTAAGAATCTGACATAAAAACGATGACTAAAATGGTGTATCCGTCATCAGTTAAACATGTTTAACAATGTCAAATTAGAGCGAGTTTTTCAATTATCAGAGTTCCAGTTGCTTCAAAATGATGTATTCGTCATCAGTTAAACATGTTTAAGAATCTGACAAAAAAATGTTTTTTCCAGTATCCGATTGCCCAGTTGCTTCAAATTGATGTATTCGTCATCAGTTAAACATGTTTAAGAATCTGACATAGAAACGTTTGTTCCAGTATCTGACTGCTGAGTTGCTTCAAAATGGTGTATTTGTCATCAGTTAAACATGATTAAGAACCAGAATTTAAATGGCTTGTTCCAGCACTCGGTTGCCGAGTTGCTTCAAACAATGGCATTCGTCATCACTGAGTTAAATATGTTTAAAAATATGACATTGAAATGATTTGTTCCAGCATCCGATTGCTAGAATTTGTAAAGAGTTGGTAATTGGCTTACCAAATTGCGCGTTCTGCGGTAAAGCTCTTCTGTAGTTGTCTGGTTTCTAGATTCTGGACATCCTCAATGGTAATTTGCATGATCAATTTTAAATTTCAGAAAATTTGAGGGTGAAATATATATGAATTTCCAGATTTGCTTTAGCCATCATCGTTGGCATCTTCAATGGTATTCAGAATGCATTATAAAATTCCAGACTTTTTAACGAAAACTATTTTAATTTTCCAAATTTATTTTGTCTTGTTAGGTATCATCCTTTATGGGTGCACTGTCACCTTTTATGGAATTCCAGATATTTTAATGTAAACTGGTTTGGTTTTCCAGAATTTTTGTGTTATTCAGGTCCACATTCTCTATGGGTGTACTTCAACATTATAAAATTCCAGACTTTTTAACGAAATCTATTTTGTCTTGGAAGGTGACATCCTCTATGGGTGCCCTGTCACATTTTATGGAATTCCAGAGTTTTTTTATGTGGACTGGTTTGGTTTTCCGGAATTTTGTGTTATTCAGGTCCACATCCTCTATGGATGTACTTTAATATTTAACGGAATTCCATTTTTTTTGATAAATTGGATTGTAAATTCCCTTTGACATCCTTAGTGGTAATGTACATGCCACATTGAGTTTTCCAAAAGAAAATTGAAATGTTATCATGGATTTCCAGTTTTTTGTAGACAATTCTCAACCTCCTCGGTGGTTCTTAGCCATGCTTACTTTGGAATTCCATATTTTAAAGCAAAATATGTTGATTAGAATTCAATTTTTTTGAATTAAATCACTTTAGAATTCCAGTTTTTCCATTATTTTCCAACGACCTCCTCTATAGGGGGAGGGCATAGTTTATCTGGAATAGCCCAATTAGCAGTTAGATCCTTGTCCAAGGGAATTTCAGAAAATAAGGAGTCATAAAGTATAAGATTTGGTGTGGAGTGTGTGAAAAGCAGGGTCAGTGTCAGCATTATTATTATAGCGATAAAAAGGGGGTATATTGGTCTGCAGTCGCTATTCATCAACATGAGAGTACCCTTCGTGTACCGATCAAATTCATTACTATGCTTGTAATTAATGGA
The DNA here is from genome assembly GCA_000969725.1 of Ophiothrix spiculata. Lineage (NCBI taxonomy): Eukaryota > Metazoa > Echinodermata > Ophiuroidea > Amphilepidida > Ophiotrichidae > Ophiothrix > Ophiothrix spiculata. Next base: position 86,064 of record JXSR01S004614.1, read on the forward strand.
AGCGGCAACAGATTTAAGAAAAGGCTTTTGATGAATTATCTTTTTATTTATAAGTTCTAGTAATGAATACATAATTTCAATGCGTTTGATCAAGCACTTTGTAACATTAATGAGACTCTGGAGGAGTTTTACCGTTCGTTGTCCTACTTCTGAATGTAATGATTAATGTCATGATACCTTGCAAAATCTTAATCCTCAAAAAGAATGAAAACAAAGATCATGCCTACGCAGAATCGTTACCAAAAGCTTTAGCCATAATTAGCTATAGTTGGTACGTCCTGGTAAGAAACCATCTTATAGGCGTAGTATGTAGCTGATTTTGACAAATTGACAAACAACATGTGCAGGTAAACTATCCGATAAAACTACACCCTTAATTTTTTGATGATAATGTAGCTGTGAGTAAATGGATAAACGTTTGTTGTACTGTCTTAATAGGCGTATTATAAATGAACTTGAGTACAATTGGTGCCTATGACAATATAAATCTAATCAAATAGGTGCCATCTTTTAAAAATGGGCTCGTAATTAGCAAAAGAAATGTCTTGGCTAATCATAATACACCACCACATAAATGTCCCAAAAATACTAATGCATTCTTTAAGAACAACTACGTGTTAGTGCACTCCCACATAGTCTTCACACATCTTTTGGTATTCTTCACCATACTTTCATTTTGTTTTAATCTAATTGCATGAAAGTTAAATATTTATATTTATCTCCAACTCATTTGAAATGTGTGCTGATATATGTATTATGACGGGTAAACATGTGCAAGTGAAAAGGAATACTGCACAAAACACATTTTTTGTATTTTTCACCATGCCTTCATTTTGTTTTAATCATATTTATTTTTATCTCCAACTCATTTGAAATGTGTGCTGATATATGTATTATGACGGGTAAACATGTGCAAGTGAAAAGGAATACTGCAGGGTATAAGTCATAAATCATTTTTTGATAAACACAATATATAAAAGATGAAAAGAAAACATATACTGATACTGACAGTTCTCAACACAAACTTTAAAACACTACATTTTTTGTACATAAAAATGTGGTTACATGCAAAACATTATTTAAACTACATGACTGTGCATATATTTCTATTATGTCTTAAATTTTTAGCTTAAAATTCAATGGCGTATATACTGAACTCACACATGTGCGTCAAATGCATGTTATCATCGATGTTATAACAGCTGCAAATGTTTGCGAGAATTTATATTTGTATTGCATTGACAAATTCTATTACACTAATACTAAAAGAACTAGATGCACTTCCACACCTTAACATTTCCCTGAAAAGTGCAATGCACATTAAACACAGGATTGACAAGTGCATCGAAGAAATACGTTCCTTGAAGACTGTCAATAAATTACTGCTTAATGATGATAAAACCGAGATCCTTCACGTGAGATCTCTTTTTGCTCAGAGCCACTGCAATGACATCAGTATCAACATTGACAATGCGTCTATATCTCCGTCAAATACTGTGAGTAATCTGGGTGTAATGTTTGACAGTAACCTAGTCACCTCTGCATGACAAGTCATGTTAATAGTATTTGTTTCTTATTCCATCCACAGAATTGGAAAACTTCGGAGCATCTTGTTGCTGCTAACACTGAGAAGCTGGATTATGCTTATATTTCTTCACGCCTTGATAGTTGCAATAGCATCCATCCTCCCTGACAAAGAGCTCAACAAGCTACAAAGAATCCAAAATGCAACGGCAAGGCTTGTGAGCCTGACTTAAAAACGAAACCACATAACACCTGTTTTATGTCAGTTGCATTGGTTGCCAGCTCGCCAACCGCTTTTATTAGCTGTTGTGTATATATATATTGCATTTTATTGCTTTTATTCATTGTATACTGTTATGCCTATGTGAATATTTAACTGTTATTGCTTTACAATCCTGTAAACTCCTACGGTTTTCCAACGTAGGGGTAGGCTTTCGGTTCCATTCTGCACTACTTCAGCGGTACTTTGTAATATTACTATTTTCATATTGTTATGTATTGCTTATCACGCATTGTTTTTAAGAATTTTTGAGGTGTTTGTTTCTGAATTTGCTTGTTTGTATTTTTTAACTTGTAAAGCGCTACAATGCCTTTGATTGATATGGTATATAAACCTTGCTTATTATCATTATATACACAGTAATATAGATATTTTGAATATAGATATATAAAATAAAGTCTTTCCTGTTAATAATCAAAAAAGAGGTTGATTGAATATACATGGTAATCATTATCATGCCACTATGAGAGCTCACGACTATATTTGAAAACAAAAAAGAACTGCGACCTGGTATATTTTGCACCCGTCAAAACGCATTATATTATGCCCCTGAGTGCGTCGGAACATTGCATTTTAGTGCGCAGTATTTTGTTGATTAAACTGTTTATCAAAAGATTTTTTTTCCGATTTTTGTGAAAGCAGAACAAATTATCTAAAAACAAATAAATGAATACATATTTCAATAACAAAAATTGACTTGTTTTATTGATAGGAAAACCAAGTTTATAGAGTAAAAGGAAAGGGTGCAACAACCCCCTTGGGTAGACTTATTACATACAAAAAAAGCACCGGATGACTTAGTGTACCCTTTGTTCTTATTTTGGCTATCGACCTACCATCTTGCACGTTCAAAATTCAATGATTTTACCTTTTTTACCTAACTGCCGATACTTGATTTAACTAGCACTTTTATTGCATTAGTAGTATGTTGTGGAATCGACTTTTAAACGTATGAGAAATAAGACAATTAATGCAAATTTCACACAAGTATTTGTCCCTTTAAACTGGAATTAAGAATTCAGCTTTGGGCAAAAACGTTGATCGTAAATTGCAATATTTGCTCTAGTTCTTGTATGTATTTTATGGATTCTTAATTGTTCGCTTGAGTGGATTAACGCTTAGTTACAAAGAGGGACGTGTTTGCCTGAAACATTTGAAATCTCTCTGCTTGGTCTGTTTTCTTTTATTTAGCCCTAGTTTACTGAATATTTGTCGGGGTGTACTGAAATAATTTCAAAATGGTACAACACTTAACAAGTTTAAAGGCACTTGATCAACATTTTTAAGATTTGTTTTCCTCGGGTGTAACAGTTTCAATGATGTTATCTTAATTAATCCATGCAGTCATACAATACTTTTCCAATACTACTAATAAAAAGGCGAAAAGCGTCATGTTCAAGACCAACCATGTAGTTAGAAAAAATACACTTTGTTTGCGATCTCTTGGTTATTTTAAATAATAATAATTCACGTATCAATCAATAAGATTGATGTCCTGCCCACGCCAATTAAAATGTCCCCTACAAGGGAAAACAGCCCCATTTAATAAGTGAGTATCTTTGCATGTTCAAGGAAGTTGCTTTTTATCCGGAACATTTTTTTTTCAAGCCATGGAAAAATCAGTGCATTGAAATTATATTTGTATACTTTCAACAGGAAGGTCATTATGCAAACTTGATTCAATACATGTTTGCAAACTGTACCTAAATAAATATAAGCCACGTGGGACTACTGAAAAGAAGTAATTATTGTATAGGCAAATAACATATAAGATTTTGTATTTTTGTAACAATGAAATTCATTGGCACATGCAAATTTCATGTTCTAACATGGGTTAAAGGGACAAGCCTTCTAAATTAAAAAAAAAAACCTGAGGAACACTCAATGCTGAAACAGTGTTGAAATAAAGAAAAGTTTAACGATTAATTGTTGTGACAATGTTTAGAAACGCTAGTATGAATCAAACATTCGACACAGAATGTTACTCTTTTCTCCTTCATTAGCCCGTGTCTCTTTTTGTAAATCCGCTACCAAAGGATAAACATTGTGCTTGATATATATACCTTCATATGTTTCATCTCTTAGGGAACACATTGTTTATACTATATTGCAAAGTGCAAATGAAGTGCTACTGTGACAGAACTTATCTTCTATATTAGTTAACAGCATATTTACAAATTCAACAGCACGTTAATACTCCTCATTTCACTGCTTTTTTTTTTTTTTTTTTTGGTTTTAAGATTAAGCTTGCGTGATTGGTGTCGGAAAAGCTTTATTATATTCAGTCGAGGGAACATCATGTTTCTACAACCTAAAGGAATGATTCCATTGACATTTCAAAGTGAACTCTTAAGCTGTATGGGTAGAATACTAAACGAATTGGATGTTGTTGTTGTTTTTTTATTTTTTTTTTATTTATAGAAATCATTGTTGTTCAATTTAATGTACAGCGTCAGATTGTATATAAAATACAGGTTCAGAAAAATATTTTCTTTCAAAAATCGTTAAGTCATTTGAATCGATAGTTTAAGCACTGATATGATTAGTTTTAAGGCTACTGTTCTTCGAAAATATCGTGATTGGGTAATTCATGTTCACTGCAAGATGTCACCCACTCATACATGACACACTATAACAACGTCTGGCATACATGAAGAGTAGATTCTATAGATTTTACATTAGTTCATGAATATGAAATTCAAGCATCTCGTTGTTCAAAAAGGACCGTCTCCTTAAAGATGTAATAAACACTGCCATCAAAATGCTAAAAAGACTTCTATACGCGTAGATGTCGGTAGAAAAAAATCTCTGAATATTTGGTGTGTTTTTTCCTTGAATCCACCAAACAGCGTTAAAGTATCGGGATTGTTTTATTCCCTATCCTTAAGTATTCTTGTAGGAATTTGAAACGCATGCAATGACAATTCAATCAAGTTCGAATTAATTTTATCTTGCCATACTCTAAAGTGACTGAATAGCGAGAACTCTGACACCAATTACGTTTTCATTAATATGTTGAATGCTGTATGTCACACATCAGCTTCCGTAGAGACATAGCATAGAAACACGAAATGCACAATGTTTAATACGGGTGACCTACTTTTGATAACTATTGCATTCCATACATTGCACATAAAACATACATTTTCACATCTGATTACACATTATATTTAGTTCTTAATGACTCTGTCACACATCAACGTATAGAGCCCAAACGTACGAATAACGTATACACACTATTTAGGTCATTGAAATACATTGCTAAACCAGTGTACGTTACTCGTATGTTTCGTGATGTGTGACTGAGACCTTATGTTATATACAGACTTGACATTAAATATGGAATATATTTTTTCTGTTGGTTTCCATCTTAAATAACCCACCATATCTCTGTGTATACCAATTTTGGAGACTTGTGCTTTCGCATGTTTGTAACTACACTTATAAACTTCAAACCAAAGGTACTTTCAAGCTCACTGCAGTGACACAAAGACATTGGGAACTTAAAGGTACAAAATAACTCAGACAATTAGGTCCAAAGCCATGCGCTGCAATAATAAACAAAGGAAAATGAATTTGCCATATTTTCTTTCATACGTTACCTAGAGATGTGAACCTCTGCAGGGTTGATTAACACAATGTTAGTGAAAATTACTGATCATCAATATTTCCTCTGTTCTCATTGAGAAGTATACAACGTCATAACTCTCCATTGCATGCATGCTTTCCATTTGTTTTTTCGGATATCTCAGCCAAGGCACCAAACACAGCCCCACAACACCCCTTCACCTCGGAGGATCAATATAACATGCAGATAATTCAACGTGTTTCTTAACCCAAATGTTCTCATAAGGATTAATATCCGAAGATCTTGCCGGACAAGGAAAGAACTAAAACACCCTGATCTTCCAGGAAAGTCCGGATTGTACGAACACGACGGAGGCAAAAGTTGTCATAGTGGAGCACAAGGTTGTTTCCGAAGAAGCATCTATCCAATGACAGTATCAAGGCTTCTAGAATGCATCTTTACTGGTTCTGATGGAAGCTGCCTTCCAAGGTGGTCAGGGCCGATTTTCCACCTGCCTGTTAAGCATCCAGAAGGCATTTTTACCTTCATCTGGATACATTGTTGATAGCATGCACGCTTCATTCTAACCCTTATCTGTAAATGTGCGGCCCTGATGCGTCCATATTGGCAGTATATTTCAAATTAAGTCTAAGTTCTGAAGACAACGTTATCTCATTGATGGGACTTAAAATGGAAATTGATCTGTATCCTTTTTTCCTTGGTTCGCTAGTCCGAAAATGAAATAAGGTCCGCTAGTCCAAAATTTAAAAAGGATTCGTTAATCGTATGGTTCACCAGTCCGAAATTGAAAAAAAAAATATTCCGGACTAGCGAATCTTTTTTTTATTTTCGGGCGGGCGAACCTTATTTCATTTCTGGACATGTGAACCTTTTTTTTTTCATTTTCGGACTGGCAAATCTTAGGACTAACGGTCTTTTTTTAGTTTCGGACTAGCAGACCTTATTTCATGTTTGGACTAGCAAACCCTATTTTTGGACTGACGGACCTTTTTTCAAATGCGGACTGGCGAACTCTCAAGTATAGGAAAAGAGTCTTTCGGACTGGCGAATCTTATTTCATTTTCGGACTAGCGAACCTCAGGACTAGCACACCTTTGGACTAGCGGGTTTTTGCCATATCATTACCCGGCAATATAATTGGGGCTAGCAATTTCGGACTGGTGAACCTTACGATTAACGAACCCTATTTCATTTTCGGACTAGTGAACCCAATTTCATGTTTGGACTAACGAATCTTTGGACTAGCGGGTTGTTACCATATTATTACCGGGCAATTAATTTGGGGCTAGCTTTCCTAAAACGCCAGCAATGAAAATACAAGGTAGAAAAACACCCTGATACCATTTATTTACATGTATATAAGCAAGGGATTGAACCTGATGCAATTGTATTCAAACCTGGAACGTTGTCGTATGAAATGTTATTATATTCAGAAATATCATTACACCCATTGGCAAAAACGTATCCCAGTATGTTGATAACCTTCACAATGATGAACAATAACAACGTTTCTGTTTACGAGGCGTATGTTCTTTTTCAACAAGGTTTATGCTAAATCCAGAAACAACAACATCCTGTTATTGAGCGGTGTATAAAATACTGAGCTTGATGCTCAAGTGGATGCAGGTCGCTGTTCCGGCGTGTCATTTCCCCGAACTGATTTTATTCCGAATGACCTTTTCACCGATTATTTTTTTACTCCGAACATTTTTTTTTGTTTCTTCGAACGGTTTTTTACTCCGAACAGCCATTTCTCCGAATGTTTTTTTACTCCGAACGGCTTTTTCTCTGAACAGTCCGAACGGTTTAAATAACGAAAAGGTCGTTTCTCCGAAATTCGGCGAAACGACCTTTCGGAATTTAAACCGTTCGGAGACAAAACCGTTCGAATTTATAATCTTAAGGGAAATATTATAAACAGTCATGATGACTGCGGGAAACCAAATGAATACGGGGACCCATGGATACATACTAAATGAAACGGACGCTCGAAGGTGTTTGGTTTATTTGTTTGTTTTAGTTTTTGATATGTTTATTAGTTATATATGTTTTTGATCCGAACGGTCTTTTCTCCGAAATTCGGAGAAACGGCCGTTCGGAATTAAAACCGTTCGAATTAAAATCCGTTCGGGATTAAAATCTTTCGGAATAACTTTTTAACCGTACACCATTTAAGTCTATATAATTCTAAAATGATTCCCCACAGGTATTACGCCTTGGATTTCTGTGAGAATCCATAACTTTCTATTGATAGCAAAACCAAGTTCACTGGGGGGTTCCGTTAAAAAAATACGGGGGTTGCTACAACCCATCCCTGGGTAGTCGTGCTATAAAAAATAGCGCGGGTAGAAGAGAATTATAGAAAGCTTCCTCTTTTTTGCATGCTCATGAAAAATAAAAAAATCGTGAAATGGGTCTTTCAGAACCACGTTTCTGGCGATCCTTCGAACGCGCATGTGAACCAAAAAGAACAGAGCGCTGGCGCACTGGGCTAAGAGCTTGAGAAAGGCTTGATTTTTTTTTATATCTGCAAAAGTCAAATTAGAGTGTATATTCTGTACTGAAGCTCAAATTATAAAATGACTCCACTGGAGGGTGGATTACAGTAAATAAGGCAAATAAAACATTACATGACTTACTTTGAACCCCTCAGTTTGTAATCATAATACAGGCATTGTGTTGTCTCATACCGTATTCCCTGGATATTGTTTATTCTATTGTTTAAGTATGTAAAAAAGGAAAAGTAAATCTTTGGTGGAAATTTGGCATTCCCAAGGTGTGTATGGAAAAGAGGTCGGTGATTCACTCGTGAGATTTCTCCGGGCATCGGCAGACATCGCCAAATTTTAGCCAATAGCATCTGAAGAGTCTGAGAAGGCACCCATGAATATTAGAATTGCATATGCTTTATCGAAGTAGTGAAAAAAAATTATAGGTATAACGAGATGTTTTGAACAAACTCATTCACTCTGTTTCTTGTCTTTTTATAAGTGTATTTCAGATATAGGGAAAACATGTCTTTTATTATTTTGAATATAATATTAATATTTGAAATCGATATGAGTGTTCATTGAAATTAATTGAAATAATAAGTTATGATGAACTGAGTTGTTCTGCATCTCTCAGCAGACATGTTTCGCTCAAAGCAACAGAGCGTTGTTCTCTTTCACTGAGGATTTTTCAGGTAGACGATGTTGAAGTTTAATACCTGGGTTAAACATCCAGCAAGTAATGTGAGATGTTGGCTTCGAGCATTCAAACTTTAAACTTAATGTCTTAAAATCTATGCTTAATTGTTAGCAAGATATTTTTATCTGGAATTTAATAACCAAGGAGGAAATTTTTAGCACATTCGCACGTAGTACTGCTTATCATGCTTATAGACACTTGTTTTCTGTGTATTAAATTTACCGATTATTTTTTCGATTTGCTCTCAGTGTTCAGTTGTATAATAGGTAAAATTGATATTAAGTTGTAATAAATAAAATGCCACAAGCACATCTCCACCGTCAGATTGTCCCATTTAGCTATTTGTCATGTAATTGTATGAGAAAATTTGCTTTCTTTGAAAATGACTTTTTTATTCTCCTTAGAGAAATCAATAAACTAAATCATCATTTATCAGTCTGATGTTGTCTTTTAAAATGTTATTGCGTGTCTGCTATATATTTTCTTTAATCGATCTTTCTATATAAGCATATAAGCAAAAAGGCTCAGTTTGTAAATGTCGATTTACAGAATCACGACCTTTGCATGTGTTTTACTAGCACTTCTATCGGACTTGGCTATGTTGGTTTAGTGACAAGGGGCGAACCAGCGCGGTGCTTTTCCGGCGCGGCTTGAACAATTTGGCTGTGGCTGCGCTCCACAGCCTCGTTGAATAGTCACTGGAATTTAACCCTCGTCTACCCAGGCTATTTTTTGTAACACGTCTACCC
>JXSR01S004614.1:135208-146406 GCA_000969725.1 Ophiothrix spiculata
TATAATGAACAAAACATATAGGTATCAACATTACATTAATTTTACCCATTTTGTTCTTCAAAATCAATGACAAAATTAAAGTAAAACACCCCTTCATTTCTTCAAGCCTTTTCAATGATTAGATTTTTAGACATCCCTTTCAATGACTCTTATACTTTAATATATAAAGGAATCAACATTACTTTTCATGTCTGCTGTACTCCCCATGCTCCCGGGTACTGTTACTCCCAAATGAAAATGCAACTTGGCATTGTGTACATTTGTTTTTGTTGCTAATATGGTCCTTGGAAAAGAGAACTTTGCTTCCTTCGGGTTTCCTTAGTCATGTTAGTATATTATTGGGATGTGCCTCATTAATTAATACCTCTTTTTATATTTTTCCAAGTTTTTCTTCATACTTAATTTATGATGTAACAGGCAGAGACCGCTCGCGAAATTCTGTGTAATACCCTGGTTTTTTTTAATTTTGTGGAGATGAATGCTCAGAATACCCCCTTTTGTGATTTCGCTGTCCTTGATTTCAGTGAATAGTAATATAACCATGATAACCCTGTTTCCTTAAAATTTAGAATTCGCATGGCTATCACTTTTTAGGTTGAGTTGGAGGCCTGGGGATGTAATCATTCTTCTCACACAGTGAGTGTGCCCCTATTTGACAAGAACTCTTGCATTACACATATATCTGTCTGTTTTTAGCACTTGTATCTCTTTTTCCTTATTCAATAAACCAAAGTTTACTCTTCTTGACTAGTAGCCAAGACTCCCCAATTCTAATTTCTCAGATCACATCCCCAGATTAACCAATACCTATAATTACTTAGCTGTGCCATAAGAGCAAGGAGGAGATATTCTGTGCTTCCAAGCATGCATTACTTACTATGAGAGTGGACTGAGTCTGATTTTATAGGAAACTATATAATCACGTACTGTACAAACAATTCCATAAGTATGATAAGAGGCAATGAATAATGACAAGCATAATTATTGAGCATTTGTTACACAGTGCAATCTTGACCATGACTCCGGGGAAACGTGAGTTTGTCCTTTTTAAGGACTATTTTTGTTAGAAATGAGAACAATAACTGCATGTCAAAGGTTAGAAGAAAGTTTTGAATTTAAACAAAGGATGTTTGTTTGTCTACGTATCACTGTGCACTCACACACATAACATACGAAATGTAGTACACACTATGCTTGTATTTCACTGGTACTACAAGTTTGATAAATAATAAGAGCTAGTTTCCTTGTTTCCTTCAATTTCAAAACCTTTGATACTTAAAATATCTGCTACTGGGTCTTACATTTAGAAAAACATCTCAAAAAATTGAAAAATGGATTAAAACGAGTCTATTTTGACGTGATTCACTGTTTTTACCTTTTTCCCGGGAGTGTTTTTTGTAGCTAAATATATTGACAACATAAATAAATCGTAATGATGTATATTAAGTGATAACATACAGGAATGATATAGTGCATTTATCAAATAGGCATAAAACGGTGTCTCTTATTACATATTTAACCCATTTTGTCTGTTCAAATGGCGCCGAATTTCAAGTTACATCACCCTAGAAGGATTATTACCATGAAATGATAGTCAATCTCAATCAGGTGATGGCGAGTTAAATTGCAAGAGGTATCTGCTTATCGTGAATCAACAACAAAATGGTGCAAGAATTAAAGATGACCTGGACCTTGATAAAAGCACCAAATCATAAATTCTTGTTATTGTAGGGACAGTAGGGTAGCAAATTTAAAATACTTTCAAATGCAGAAAAACGATAGAAACCAACTGAAAAATAGTCAGATATGACCAATTTGGTAAGTACGTGTCTTTAATTCCCATGGGATTTACACGGTTAAAGCAGCCAAGGGTGTAGATCCGGTTTGGAGGTTGAGGATATATTCCCAATATTTTACAAGTGGGGGATGATACATGATCAATTTTATAACCACTCCCCTATGTTGTACATATATGAACTAAAATCAGCACATGTAGGTTTATAATGAAAACAATATTTGAGTAAACATATGAATTTTACATTTTCAATGGAATTTTTGAAATGGGTGATTCCAAAGTACAAACGTTTGTGACCAGAAAAGTGAAAAATTTCACTTTGAAATGGCTTTAGCTCCTAGCATAGACATTGTATCCAGGAGTTTGTCATTGATAATAGTGCCCACTGGTGGGACCAATATATTTAGGTGTTTGGAAATAAATTTAATTGCCAAAATTCTGAGTAAAGTCCTTGTAACGCTCGGTAAAATTGGTGACATCGCACAGATATAGTTTTTTGCTCTAGATTGATTACATCTCTGACATTTTAGCGCATTTTGCATTGCGCTTTCCACAGATGATGGATGACATATTTATAAATACTATGCTTATTAATTGCTTTGTTTGGTAACATTTGTGACGTTTTGGTGTCACTTTTTCGTAACGTTTGTGATATTTTTGAGTTAAAACTTCACAATTTTTGCTTGGGAAAAACTTCTCACGTAGCAAGTAACAAACGTATGAGTGAAAAACCTGCTTATATGGTGAAATAAAAAAGCTGATTTTTGGTTGAAGTTAAAACAAGTTTCATTTTTCATGGAATGAGCCTAATGTATTCTCAAATTGCAATCATTTCCCACATTCCCTCCTATGTGCGAAAGCGCGCACATTGCCGCTTACATTTATATTATATCAGCAAAATGTTCAAGCTACGGCGCTGTCCAACTAAGATAACAAAAAATCGCCATATAGCAGTGGTTTTTTTCAAAATAAAGTTCACCAATGCCCAATGCCTATTTTATCTTCTGATGAGCAAAAAAATGGGTGAAAACATAGTTGGCCTCCAAACAAAATTCTCGCTACCAGATATTTGGTCGTGACGTCACCAAATATTTGCCATCGAATTTAAAGTATGTTTTCACCCTATTTGTAAAACTTAATATGAACCAATTACTAAGAATATAATAAGTTCTTTGAAGACGCCTTCAAATAAAAGATCTAATCTAAAATATTTTATATATTTTTCCATACCTGGTAGTATAAATCAACACATGATCATCATGGAGGGCATGCTTAATAATCAGAGTGCCTGAAATAATAACAAAAAAGAAAACCAATTTATTCAGTTAATTTAGTTCAGATCAATATGACGCAATTCATTCTTTTACTCTTAAAGAATGAAGAAAATGGCAGCGAATAATGATTGGATTATGTAGATATGTATCACGCGAAATACTTATTGTTCCTATTATTTTCATATTTTATAGGGTAAAACACACATGGTGGTACCTTTTTGCTTAGCTTCTCATATTTGTTTCAATTATGATTTGAAACTGCCTTTGGCGGTTATTTACTTTCACAATATGTAGGCCTGATAAATATTTAAAATGAGAGAGTACCACTTATTAAAACACTTATATACCCTCTCAATATAGGGAAACTACCTACATTTTACAAAACAAAATATTCCATACTACACAATGCTTATTTGTAAAAGTTTCAATAAGACATGGATGACAAATAGTTAACAAAGATAGTAAACATTAAATTCAATTATCATTTCCAATTAAGAAACAAAGACTTGGGGACTTTAAGTGGAAAACGGGCATATTTTTTCAATGATTGTATAACTAAGGATACGGTGTTTACACGGTCGTCGACGGAAGGTAACGGACTAGAAAATAAAATCAGTCAGATCAATCAGATTTGTTGACGGATTGTAGCGAACTTGGCTGACGTAAAGGAACGAAGGCTGACGACGGGTCGCGGAGGCTAACGAAATCAGTTTGAGCGTTTGGCTATTCTTTACCGGTTTAACCGACCAGAACCACTAACTATTACTGGCAGGCAACCACCGGTTGAGTTTTGAAGCGGCACCTAACACTGGCACAATCCTGCCGCTAGCCTCCACAAGCTGTCTTTTCTAAATTTTTTAAATTTTTTGATGACATAAAAATAGTTGTGATGTTATTCAGATTTCGTTGGCCACCGCACGCAACCCTCAGTGACCTGTTACCAGTTTTCGTTCCCTTACGTCAACCAAGGTCGCTAACAGCCATCACGGAAGTTAGTTTTCGTTCCCTTACGTCAACCAAGGTCGCTACCAGCCGTCACAGAAGTTCGTAATCATCTGTAAGCAAATAATGAAGTTCTTCTTGACTGATTTCGAAGTTCGTTTCCTTACGTCGTTGACAAGTCGTCACAGTGTGAGTCTGTCTTTGTTAAAGCTCAAAATAAATTTTGGCTAACTTTCATGTACATTTTCAATTAGCTCAAATTTTTAAGGACGGACTGACTTTATGACAACATTGCGACGTCATATAAAGCTCAATGGTGCTCATTTTGATATCAATTGGTAGAGGAGATCCATACCTAGGGCCTATAGCAAACATAGGTTACACCGTGCTTCGTAAATAGAGACTCCAAGGAGGGGTTTGTAACCCCCCCCCCCTTCGAAGTTTGGGCTATTTTTTTTTAAAGCTCAAAATCAATTTTGGCTAAATTTCATGTACATTTTCAATTAGCTCGAATTTTTAAAGAAGGGCTGATTTTATGACAACATTGCGACGTCATATAAAGCTCAATGGTGCTCATTTTGGTATCAATGGATAGAGGAGATCCATACCTAGGGCCTATAGCAAACATAGGTTACTTCGTGCTTCGTAAATAGAGACTCCAAGGAGGGGTTTGTAACCCCCCCCCCCTTCGAAGTTTGGGCTATTTTTTTTTAAAGCTCAAAATCAATTTTGGCTAATTTTCATGTACATTTTCAATCAGCTCGAATTTTTAAGGACGGGCTGACTTTATGACAACATTGCGACGACATATAAAGCTCAATGGTGCCATTTTGGTATCAATGGATAGAGGAGATCCATACCTAGGGCCTATAGCAAACATAGGTTACACCGTGCTTCGTAAATAGAGACTCCAAGGAGGGGTTTGTAACCCCCCCCCCCTTCGAAGTTCATGTTACAAAAATAGCTCAGGAGAACTAGAAAAACACTTTTAACTACCTGACTATATCGATTGAAATACGTGTATGCAGATGGATTGGGGTTGTTGTAACATCAAATTCAACGTCAATGTTTACCTTAAGAACAAACTTGTTATAACATAATAATAAATGAAAATCAGACTCGAAAAAATGTTAAAAAAGATTCCAGATTTCAAAAAAAGCACAAAAAGGCATTTATTAAATTAAAATCATGTTTTGATTGGAACACTTACGTAAGAAATGTCAAGTTATACACATGCTACAGGTCTATTATAACTTTGCAATATAAATTACCAGTCTTCTACCTGGAAGCAAAAAAGCTATCAAATTTCTTGTTTGTTAGCTGACATTTATACGTGTTTCTCTATTTACATAATCATATACACAGAAGCAGTAATCTTTGCAAAAATCTCTTAGGACAATGACCCTGACTATATTTAAAATTTCCATTACCTTTAGATATACAATATGCAAAAGAACTTATGACAAATGACTTGGGCTACATGGCTTGGGGTTGATGTAAAATCATGAAGTTCATGGAGAGTAGATTTTGCATTCAATGCCTTGTTTGATTTGTTACATGTGACCCGGGCATGTGACGCGTTCATTTTGATATGATCTAACAGATCTTATTATCATTTTCAGTTAGATGTGCTTAAAACAGAGTACTCTTGTTTAAATGCAATCATATCTATATAATTTTTGTCACTTACTCAACATTTTGACATTATGCCTGAAGAATCTGAAATACGCCATTTCTACCTATTCCAAACTTGAGCATGTTGAGGGGGAGAAACAGTCCTTTCTATTTGCCGATATTAGCTTCCTCCGAATAGACACATTTCTCAAATCTCACTCATGATGAGGCATACTAAAACACACACACAATACAACCCACCCCCACACCCACCCACACACACACACCCACACACCCCGACCAATTTTTGTTTAATTCAACCATGGATTCTCTACACTATTTTGCTTTCAGTTTTAGAAATTTACAACTGCAAATCATATTTTTGAATTACATTTCGAATGATTCACCTTTTCCTACGAAGTCATTTACCGAATGCTCCCTTTGTCGATCTTCACTTGGCCTTTTAAGTCATTTCCATATTTAACAAGTGTTTCCATGGAACCTGTTTTATTCGTCTTTACTTATACTTCTAAACATTAAAACTAACAGTTCTAAAGCATCTTAAAGTGATTGTTTAGGTGTTTGTTTTTAAAACTCTTTTAAACGATGGCGTAGTCATTAATCTATACCTTATTGCATTTGTTGGAAAAAAAAACAATGTCATGAAACAACGCAGGTTTTCTTCTATCAAAATGGTGTCGGTGTAAAAAACAACAACAAACAAAACAAACAAAACAAAACAAAACGCTGGCATACACCAGTACGTGCAGGTTTTTTCAATCAAAATGGTGTCGATGTTAAAAAACATTTGAGTTAACAAAAAAACAAACACTGTCATCTTTGAATCAAATAAAACGCGACATTTTGATTAACAGATGACAGCAGCTTACGGATTATGTTCTTGGTGTGAGTTTGGTAAGATAGCCGATAAGTCATACATAGATGAACAAGTAACAAAGTATAATGAATGCATTGAATCAAAAAAGTCCAGGGAATCATTAAATGCTATAAAGAATCTAAACTACAAACTGCCATAACTAATAATGACATTCCATCATCAACCTTACAAGATGTTAGTTGTTTATTAAAGTGATGGTCACTGTCCTTGAAAAAGAAAAGACGATAAACTGCTGCTGGGTTTAAAGTCATGTTAACAAGAATTGAGCCAAATGTCAGTAGGTAAACAAGTAATATGATGCCGAGTCTTGTGCTTGCGGGTTAAAGGAAACATTACGGCGCTGATATTGAATATTCGGCATTTTCCCTTTCATATTAAAGCTATAAGAAAATTGTGATGTAAATAAACTCAGTGCTTTAAGACAGACTTACACTGTGACAACTTTTCGTGGACGGACGGTGATGAACTTGAAAATCTGTTGATGGATGGTAACGACCTTCAGTGACACCTCGACGACATGTGACAGCTGTTAGCGACTTTGGCTGACTCAAAGATTCACGGAGGGTTGCGGTGGCGAAATATGAACTTAAAAAGAAATTGTGATGACATAAAAATAATTGTTGTTAATGGTGCGTTTACACTTTGACGTATATGGGGTAACGACAAGCAAAGTAGACCTGCGTATTGCAGTTTTGAATTACTATCAGTCGTTTTCAGGTACAAGTTTTTAGTTTCAAATACGTTACACTCCGTCGAAACAAGTCGTCACAGTGTAAATGCACAGTAAGATTTCGTTGTCATCGCAACCCTATGTGACTCGTCGTCAGCCTTTGTTCCTTTACGTTAGCCAAGTCCGTTACCTTCCGTCGACGACAAGTCGTTACATTGTAAATCCTTCCCTAAGGCAGCCTTCACTGTGACGGCAAGCGACGTAAAACTGCGGATTTCAAATTAAAGTTAAAAGTAATAGCAATCGGTGTAAAGGTGCGTTTACACTGTGACGTAGGGTAACGACGAAGGGTAACAAACTTGCAACTGGAAACGACTGATAGTAACGATAGTGTGCGTGGCTAACGGATTGTGTGAGCGTCAACTGACTTTAACTAACGATGACGAGCGAATAATTGAAAACTCTAATCCGCAGGTCTACTTTGCTTGTCGTTACCACTATGTCGTCACAGTGTAAACGCACCTATACCGTCATTTGACGTTGACCATTTCGCTAGCCATCACATGTTGCCGCATTTAACGGTCCGTTGTCGTTGCTTTACGTCATTGGCTCACATTCGTCACAATCCGTTGTGAATTTGTTATCGTATATATGAGCCAGGCTTTAATATTGATAGTATTAAGGTGCGTTACGCAGTGACGTAGGGTAACGATTGAGGGTAACGAACTTGCAACTAAAAACTTGCAACTGAAAATGACTGATAGTAACGATAATGTGCGTGGCTAGCGGTAATGTGCGTGTGAGCGGTAAGTTTCATTTACACTGTGACGACTTGGGGGTAACGACATGCAACGTAGACCTGCGAATTGCAGTTACGAATTTTACGCTAGCTAGCCACGCACACTATCGTTACTATCAGTCGTTTTCAGTTGAAAGTTTTTAGTTGGAAGTTTGTTACCCTCCGTCGTTACCTTACGTCACAGTGTAAATGCCCCTTTAACTGACTTTAACTAACGATGACAGGCGTAAAATTCGAAACTGCAATTATTCGTAAGTCTATGTTGCTTGTCGTTACCCCAAGTCGTCACAGTGTAAACGCAGTTTTTCCCAACAAATCTTTTCGCTATATATGTATTTCAAAGTTTGGCAATTGTTTGGTATGTTTTGTTAATAAAACTTTTGGTTAGTTCAAGTATAGTTTCTAGTAGTGCAAACCATTTGTTTTTATTAACTTATTTGAAAAACATTAGAATTAATTGTTACTGGAATCATTATTGATAGCTAATTATTTGAAATTTTATTTCTAATTTGTGCTTGCGAAAGCAAAATGCAGGGGATTTTTGCTTTCGTCGAACACCAATATGATACTTCTTTTGTGAAACAAAGACCTTCGCCTAAAGCGATGGAAACGACATCAAATTAATATTAAATCCCGGGTTTTCCCATCCCGCATTTTCAAATGTGTATCATATTACTGTACATTTGCAAGTCTGGCAAGATGTTACTTCTTTAAATTCATTGGATTTCTCCGAAAATAATAATTATTATGATTATTTAACAATGTGATAAGACGTATTTTGCTTTACCTGCATACATACACTGAATTACCAGGAACAAACGAAAATGATATAAAAACTAGATAGGTTCGTTTGTTTCTTGGTTTGTACTTGAAATGCATTTTGTTGACTTGATGGAATTGTACTTTGATAAAGGTTATTAAATGTGAAATGGTTTGTGGGGTATTTTGGGTTTGTTTATTATTTTTTATCTGGATCTTATCAGAACCTTATCGAGTGAACCGTTGTTCCCGCTTGATGCTATCCACTAACGTGAGTTAAACGTAGCTACTTATGCACTTCAAGGTGTGGTTCATGATGCAGATGTGCTGAAAACCTCACCTTTTTTTATTTAAATTATAAGAAGAGTAAAATATGGGCCTTAATACATACAGAAATTTTCACTTCCGTTTATTATTAATTAGGATGAGCTTTTCACCATTTTCAAAAATCTCCATAGGCTATTATGTTCTAATTACTGTCGGGGTCCCAACACACATTGCACATTTGAAAGAACGGTATTAAATTTGTTACACCATGGAGGTAATATACCTCCGTGCATACCAACATAGGCGGGGAAGTGAGGGGGAGGCGGGGCCCCATAAACTCAAAAATCATAATTTTCTGTCACCATCTTTGCTCAAAAAACATTTTGCTTAAAAAATTGGCCGTCTCCCCTAAAATTTTAACTTTCCGCCGCCACTGTATACCAATCAAAGATTCTATACGACGGGAAAACTGAAGCTGTTTAGCAAGAACTGTACGGTATCAATGTATATAATCAGAAGGTTTTTGAGTTATTTGAAAAGGATGCGATTGTAAAATTTACATGGGTCTGTGACGGACAGGTTTAAAAGACATAAAGCAGAAACGACAGAAACCCCATAAATGACATGTCAAAGGATTGCACTGTTAATATTAATTGGTCAAAAAACGGGAAAAAATAAGAGTTATTAATTTTAAATGGAATATTTATTATTTAATATATTCTTTTATTTTCAAATGTATATAGAGGGTAAAATAAACGACATAAAGTACTATTAACAATAAATTTCATCATAAGAAATATATTCATGACTTGTAAGTAAGTATTTCATTATAATTAATAATTATGAATGATAAATTTCATGACTAATTAAATGACTAATTATGAGCAGAAAATCAGCCATTATTAGTCAATTAATTAGATATTTAATTAAACATCCATCGAAATATGGTTCAAAATGACAATTTTTGATTAGTGATTAATCATTTAAGTTGCTGTCGTAAATATGTCACCGTTATAATTTGATACTAATTAGCCATAGAAGTATCTAAAATGAGCGAATTTCATCTATCTGAAATTGTTGTATCAGCTTACGGCAAATGCCTACCGTCAGCTTTAGCACAAAGTTTCTTGAATTATAACTATTCCATTTCAAATACCTAATCAAAATTAGTTTTCTTGTACCAATTTCTTGACCAATTGAAAATTACAGTGAATGTTAAAGCTTAAATGAGTTTAGAACATGCATAGGCTTATTTATCTATTATACCAGGACCTTAAATGGCTTAATAGTAAATCAAAGTACATATCGATAATTTGAAGTAACCAATAGCCTAAATAAAGTTATAATGCATTTTGCCTAGCTGATAATTGGAACCGGAGGATTGCTATATGTTTCAATTGCTAGTATATTGCTACGGAAATTATTAGGTCTACATGTATAAAACGTGAATTAATACCGTTTTCCAATTGTGATTTTAAACGGTAAGGAAAAAGGGGGGGGGGACAAAATATTTTTAAATAACCATTATTCAGCGGTTAAAATGATCAACAATTAATGACCTGAAACCAACACAAGGACATCCTTTTAACCAAAACAAGTTTGGTGTTTGCTTAACGAGCGCATGATTTCACGTAAGACTAAGCAGCTACTGGCCAGCCCAATGTGACTGCTTCACACGGCAAAACCAACATTTCCCTCAGATATTTGAACCGTTTTAACCAAATATACCCGCTATTTGATGTCAAAATTCCACAAAAATGTAATCAGTAATTTTTAGACATTAAATCATGATGAAGATCTGGAAAATGAGTAAAATTAACACTTTATTTGCTCAGGATGTTTGAATCAATTTTTTTTTTCAAAATCATTCTAGAAACACCTAAAATGCTACACAAATTCTCATTCGAAACCAGTATCTCGTTTTCACTCGATAAAAAAGACCAAATAGCTAAATAATACGAATTCATGAATAATATGAAGCTGGTGACTCAATAAACCTCCCTTATGTTACGTAGGAGGCAGTTTCAATTAGTCGATGCTGCAACTTGGTATGTTGGATCGCCAAATTTGTTTTTGTCAACAATATTAGAAATTTGAGTGTTGTTTATTAAAGAACTTAATATTTGTCCAGCATGAGGTGGATAAATAAATTTGTGAGATATACCGTAACAGATAAAGAT
>JXSR01S004616.1:16597-42110 GCA_000969725.1 Ophiothrix spiculata
ATGTCTTCATTACGTATTCAACAGTCTTGTAATGTCTTCATTACGTATTCAACAGATTTATTCATATGTTAATGAAATTCTACTTATCATATCTCAGGAATGGGAAATCCTAAGTGTCCTTTCAAACTCATCAAAATAGTCCATTTCATATTCACAATACATATACATAACTGGGGAAAATCCAAACTTTAATATCTGACAGTTGTAGTTGCTTCAACAACACTCTCCCACAAAGTAAAAACGCAGTATGTGCATTTATAAAGCACAGCAGATACATCCTATTAGTATACAATTTCAATTCAATCCAATCCCATGATAAAAAGGTGTGTGTACATGTGTTTGATATAGTAGATACTGCCTTAACTCTTTCAGTCCCGCAAGCCGCTCACAGCTGCTCGCAAAAGCAAGCACGATTTGCCGGTATTTCTACTTGATACAATTTTTCCAGTAGCTCTAAAAACAAAACTATGAGCGCAAATTGGTCAAAAATTTGCCAGCAAGCAGTTGAAAAAAGAGTTATCTAGCCCAATCATTTTTATTAGCAAAGATAACAACCCTGGCACATTCCAATTAATTGTATGCTATCATAAAGTTAAGTCTCTTTGAGCCACTCAGAGCGGCTTTCTGGCAAAATAGGACGAATGGTGAAAATTATATTCCAAAGTGAAAGAGTTAAGTTATGCAAAAGAATAGGTCGTCTGCTCATTTGTGCTGGATTTCTCCAAGGTAAAAGGAAGTATCTTGCATTGTATTTGCAGTACATATACTGCCTTTTTACTTTGTTGGGCAGATTCCTACCTCTTTGTTTGCCTTGGGCAAGTCAGCATCAGCCCACAGTCTGTCTCTAAACTGCCCATCAAAAGCTATGAACTTCTGGAACAATCCATACAGCAGGCCTAGGAGGTCTAATTCCTACAATGATAAGTTTTCAAAATGTTTGAAAATGGTAAATATATTCGAACCAAAATAACCTGTAAGACGAGCAAAACTTGTTTAGAAAAAAGTTTTTGTTGTTCTGAATTACTCGGGAATAATTTTATATGCAATAAAAAAGAATTTGAAAACACTTTTAAAAGGATTTAGAAAAAAAAGCCATCTGCAGACCACCGTGTCTGCTTTCTATGTAAGACAGTTTAATCAATTCAATTTGATGTCAACAATTACCATATAAAGAGATACTTCAGTGTTCTGAAAAGGCTAATTATGTAAAACTGTCAAAGTGGAAGCCATCGATTAGTTTATTTAATATATAAACTGGTTATAAACAATTTGACGTATTGAGAGGTATGAATGGATTAAGATAAAAGTTGCCCACTCTCAATCATCTGTCATTCAGAGTGAAGAGTTTAAAATCTGCCGAGTGGAATAAAATCCTCTCTATTCAAGTACCAAATTGGTACTATAATATTATTTAATGCTGGAAAGTTGATAGCCACAATGTGAGGGTGGTGAGATGATCTGAAAATGTGTGAAATACGAGGGGGTATCAAAAATTTTTGAACTTCACCCAGAAGAAATGGTGCCAGGAACGAAATTTCATTATCAGATACTTTAGGCATCTTTACATAGTCAATGTGCAAAGTAACACATTTCTCCCATTTTCAACTGATTGTCTACAGACCGTTGTTATAGGGATCCTCTCTATTGAAAAAATATGATTTTATATTTCAATGAAAATCAACATTTTCAGGTCAGCCATGTTTTATTACACCATTGTGATGTCATTCATGGATCGATTTCCATTACTATGGTATCAAACAACTAAACTTTGGTGGTGCCAATAAGATTTACTGGGCCCTGTAATCCTTCAAACGCAGGGACTTAATTACACCGCATGTCTCAATTTCCTCAATGCAGCTTATGTTTTAAGCGGGTAGGTAGATTATATCAACCACTACCTGTAAAGAAAGTAAAACTACTTATGAGACAATTTCTGCACTATAATGTACATAAAGACGAGTGACTATTCTGACAAAATTTCATTGGTATAGCACAATCCCTGCTGGGCAAAGTTTACAACTTTTTGATACCCCCTCGTACATGTTTCTTACCTCTCCAGTCTTGTCCAATTCAGGGAACGGTTTACACACGATACCAAACAGCCTCGACACTGAATCCAGTGTCCTTCTCTTGGAGTCGTACAGCTTGAAGATCTCTTGGAATTCATGGAGTCTGGAGACCGCCTCGGCTGGTTGGACTCCTGGCACAGCTGGTCCCTGGGAGTCAAAGCTGTTACGGAACTGGATCACTTCGACAACAAACAGCTGTAATAAAAACATGATATACTGTATAAGTGGTTTATTTCGGGCTACATTAATTTTCGCGCTTTTCGCGCTCAATTTGCCTAGCTCGAAAATAAATCTAGCGCAAAAATTAGTTTGTATATACGTTTAAAAAATCACAAGCGCAAAAATTAAAGCGTGCCAAATGATTCATATAAGCTCAAAATTAACCTTTCGCGAAAATTACTGAGCGTGAAAATATTGGCGTTTACAGTATTCTTAAATTTAACTGCATACACTAGTTACTATCAATTTTAAGAACAATCAAAAATACATTTACAAAACAGTAGCAATCTTTCAAGAAAACAACCACAAGTGACTTTTGTTTTTACTTAACCTGACACCAACCTATGTTTGTGTGTACTTTAGAGTTTTCTACATGAAAAAACAAATCCCATAAGGCCAAACAAAAAAAAAACTCTGTCTCAGCTTCCCGCGCACATAGGGTTAAACATTTTACCGCATGTCTTTAATTTTGTAGGTTTTCAAGAGATTTCTTGCTTTTTTATTTTTTTCTTACATCAAATGAAAAAAAAAGCAAAAAAATGTGGCCGCGAAGCGTCCGGAAAAAAAAGTGACCCAAAAAGGTAATAAAAAAAAGGTTTCCGCGTGGCATAGCCTTTGTGACTAAAAAAAAGCGTAGCACTTACGGTTTTGGGCCTATTAAAGGAATCTGAGACAGAGTTCTTTATTTTTTGGCCTAATGTCTGAAAGATCTAAGGTACAATTTATTAGCTGTTTGGAGACATTTTAAGAAAGTTTCAAACATACATTTGTTCAGCACACTAAGCTACAGCTTGTGACAGTCAAGTTAGCTCAAATGGTAAGGCGTTCACTTGCGGTGCAGAATGTCCCGTGTTCGAACCCCGCTGGTGCCAAAAAATTGATTGTGCTTGAAACTTTCTTGGACAAGGAACTGCTAATTGCCTCATGGAAACCTGTACAAAACTTGGGGAGCTGATCTGGGCAAAGATGGTGCATATATGGGCTTATCAAGGTTCAGCACCCTTACGAGGTTGCCGCAGAACCTGAAATGATGCTTGGTGTGGAATGGAGCTTACTTGGGTCATAGTGGTCAGCGAACACCTGTAAAGTGTGCTGAGGCTGCATTGGAATGACAAATCATGGAGGCATAGCACACTATAAATCTCCTGTATTTATTCATTTTGACAGCTCAAACACTCTTCTTCTTTCCGTAACACTTTCACTTCATAATTTCTTTTTCACAAAACGCTCTATTCGGATGGAAAGCCGCTCACAGCGCCACAGGGTAGTCACTTAAGACAGCTGTAGATCGGTAGGATTATTCTTTTTGCCAAAGTTGATGATGGCACTAGATACCTCTTTGAATCAAGCAGCTACAGGCTGAATTTTGATTTTCTCTGCCATTTACTTCTTTTTACAGATATTTTTATAGGTTTCGCTGGAAATTAATTCCGGCCAATCATGAACGCTATTGCAAGCCGCTTTCCGGAGTGAAAGAGTTAAGGGGTAGCTTGAAACCTCAATCAACGCATACAGAACCGGTGACCCAGCCCATCACCTGCCAATCAGACTTTGAAGTGTTCCCATGGGACTATGACATGGCATAATTCCCTCTTGCCAGTTATCTCTAAGCTTATCTACCTCCTGTGCCTCCAACCCGCACCCCCACCCCCTGCGTTTCTAATACACACCTTGACCTGCTAGTCCAGCTCCTGCTCAAAAGCCCCTCTTCTCTCCTTCAGGAGTTTGACACGACATTGTTCAGCAAAGTCAATGACCTCTTGCCAGTTATCCCTCAGCTTGTCTACCTCCTGTACTTCAGCACCCCACCTCCCATCCCCATCCCACCCCTCCCTCACTCCCCGGGTTTCTAATACATACCTTGACCTGTTTATCCAGCTCCTGCTCAAAAGCTCCTCTTCTCTCCTTCAGGAGTTTGACACGGCACTGTTCAGCAAGGTCAGTGACCTCTTGCCAGTTATCCCTCAGCTTGTCTACCTCCTGTACTTCAGTTCTTGGAAGACGCAGCTTGTAACTCCTGAAGGAAATACAATCAATATTTCATCATGTGAGTGCAAGAAAGTCGTATCTACAATAGCTGCCATTTGTCATAAATTTGGATTGCACACCGTCTAATCTCTAATTTTGGGTCAGTGGTTCTTGAAATGGTTCTTCAGGTGACATTTCAAGAACTACTGACATAAGACAAGGAATTTTTGAGGGGTTTTTCACATTCTTGTGACAAAGTATAAAATAAAAATAACTTAGGGCAGCCATTGCACTCACATGTCGATTTTATCTTTATGAGTTTTGATTTACTTCCTTCTGGCCATCCATTATATATGAGATGATATGCGGGTTAAGCGTGGCATCCAAAGACATTCGCTTAACAAATTTCACGAAATTCGCTATACTTCAGATTGAATTGGTGCGAAGATCGCTTTAAATATTCTTTGGTTTGTTTAGTCAATAATCATAGCACTACAACATGCGCAGGTGACATTCGCTTTCATGGATTGAAACCATGTCTGCGCAATGAGAGCACACATCTGATGCAAACTACTCTACTTGATTTGGAATATTCATCTAATAATGGATAGGTGTTAACTTTATTTTCATAAGGACAACCCCTGTGGGGGCACCCGTCACTCATATAATGCACACCCATCCATTATGAGTTGGTAATTGGGTCAAAAGATGATGGTCAAAACAATAAATTTATGATTTTGAAATACATTTTGAAATTTATATAAAATAACCTTTATGTACCTTGGAAATTTAAATGTAAATTGATAGGTGATTCTCTGACCCATAACAAAAACTAAGCTACTTTCTAACTTTGTCAACATAATTTGTGCAATATTTGGACTCAATGCCTACAAAAATAAGCGTCTATTTCACAGGTTAATAAAGAACAGACCTTAGGTCCGAGTACAAGGTCTCAATTGGCAGATAAATGGCATCCACTTTATTCTCCATATCTCTGACTTCCTCTAACAAATTCAATGTGCCGTTAAGTTGATCCAGGGATGTGACCTCAGCCTGCAGACGTGTCTTCATACTGGTACGATACAGGATTGCTTGGTCAAGTTTCCTCTGAGAACAAAATGTTTACACAAAATTAAATTCAAACACTGATTAGGTTTGTGCTCTTTGCCTATTTCTTTCTGCGAAATAATGAAATATTGGCAAGTTGTTGAACTTTTTCTACGGAAATTCAAAATCAATAGATTTTGAGAACCCCATGTACCTCTATCTTTGAAATTTTTTTTTTTTCACCTCTACAATAATTTCCTAGCTTATGTCACTTTTCCAATTTTGCGACCAAATCTTTAAAACTGGGTAGCTGTTGTTGTAAGAAAATGCCAATAAACACCCTTTTTTGAAAATGATAAGGTAAAATCTTGGCCAATACTTGATATGATTTTAAAAACAATTGAATATAGGAATGCTAAACGGACCCAAATCCATGCTTCCCTATTGAGGCCAAAGAAAGTATATTGTCCTATAATGATGAATATAATTGCCATCCAAAAATCAGTACTGGGCATTGATCATCACTTCTTTTTGTATGTGTAAGGCAGCAAGGACTTGGGTCAGTGTTGTTTTCCCAGGCCTAAAAAATTCGGTGAGAATCCGAGAATCTATTCTCGCAGAGATTCTCCCCAAAAGGATTTTGCAAGAATCCAAATAGATTCTCGTAAAATGAGGCAAACACATTGTGTATGAATGTAAAGAATCCAAAGATTTTTGCAAAGATTCTCCCCCAGTAGATTTGCGGGAATCCAATAAGATTCTCGCAGCAATGAACAAATTTCTAGCCCTGTTTCCTATATTCAATTACACAGTATTGTATGTGCACTCTTGCATTCAATGCTGTGTAATTGAATATAGGAAAACAACACATTAACAGTAGCATACAAAGGCTTAATTTGAAATGCAAATAGACATTGAGATGAACTATTACAGTGTCCCAACAATTATGGCCTAAGATGTAGTTAATGTTGGTATTCACAATTCAGAGCACCGTCTGAAGTTTTATTTATGAGAGCCTACAATTTGCACTGCACAGTGGTCAAATGTCGACATATACTCCAAGCACAAAACAAAATTTACTCATGACCATGTTTGATAATTATACAAAACCTGAATATAACAAATCATCAGGCAAATGCACAGTAATCTAGTTATCAACATTAATTATAGATCGATTTACTTTATTATGTACAACACTTTAATTACCAGTTTAAAACAAAATTCTAAACCTTGCATGTATTACCGATGGTTAGTTGCAGCAGGTATGTTGACTCATGAGGTCAAAGGGTGAAGTGGTAAGAGCAATCGCATGGTGGCGCATGTCTTCGGTTAGAAGGCATTATAAAATGCCATTATTATTATTACACGTAAAATTATTATTGTGAATACCGTTAATTCTAAGCGCAAGGAGAACGGTCTTTAGGCCAAAGAAAATAAATTGTTTGTTTGCCCTTCAGTGGAAAAATTAAAATTTTGGGTCGGTCGGTTGGTTGATCTCTTTTTTTTTTACGCTCTTCACATATATTTAAAAGAATGATGTCATTCAATGGATTTTATCGTGAATACCAAGCAATGCAGGGCTTTATCAAAGATTGTTGGTCATTATTTAAAGGAAATATGCATTTTTACTAAATGTGACTTTATATTGTGTTTTCCATCAAAAATATTGAGTTTTCATATTTTACATGTTTGAGGGGGAAAAAACTAAAATACCCGACCCAATTTTTGGCATTTTAGGGTCGGTCACGGAGGGCAAACAAACATATTTTTTTAAGGCCTTATTAAAAAAAGCACCTACCTTTGCTTCTTCATGCAGCACCTGAGCATACTGTGTTTTCCACTGCACTGCAAACCCATACAGGGCATCTGTGATTGGCCTGGTCTCCAAGCATATAGGGCCTACAGGGAGCACCCTGGGTACAGCCTGGATCTTCTCCTCTATGTGAAGGAGTCTTTCTACCTCACGCTTGATGGCAAAGGTCCCTGGGTCGTTGTCAATGAAGTCATAATAAGCGGCATACATGTCATCTTTCCAGAGGAAGTCATAAAACTTGAAGTGAAACAAGTGTTTGTCTATGGTGCGCTGAAGATCTAAATGGCAAACAGACATATTGATTGTAGCTTAGGGGTCGCTTCAAAATTCAACCGCCCAGAACCACTCAGAACCGGCAGACAGCCTCTGGTTGAGTTAAGAAGCTACCTCCTATTAAATTGGTATTTAATATTTGAAAGTGTAATGAACAAAATCAGTGAACTTTTTTTAATGTCTTTAATTCATGAGGCCTATTTCCGATACAGTCAACTTATTTGTAACCACATAAACCAACTATTTCATCATACTGTGAAGCAGGTTCACCATTGTTTCAAATAAATTTTTGACATGAACATAGCAATCTAAGCAAAGAGAAGAGATCAAGGTCGGCCCATGAGCCTCTGCGCCAGATTGGAAAACTCATTTTGCTTTAATTTTTTTCATCAAACTCTTCCTAAATAGCCCATATATTATGTTAAATAATATAATTTATCTAAATATAACAGAAATTAACAGATTTCCCCGATTTGGTTTCCAATTTTGCGCCTTGCGCAATACACAATTCTATAAGTATTTAGATTTCCCCGAATTTTTCAGTTGGTCGCGGTGGTGTAATGGTAGAATTTCTCTCTTCACGTGCACGCGTCTCGGGTTCGATTCTTGCTTCGGTCTATTATCTTACATTTTTTTTTCTTCATTTCTTTTCTTTTTATTTCAGTTATATCCAATCATTTTCTTTGACTTTTCACTCTCTAGGATGTAATTCTTCTTTTTTTCCATTTTTAATCAGAGCTATACTGATAAAATGCTAATTTACAGTATTATAACACTTCGCGCGGTAGCAATACCCCGGTAGCGAAAAACAGGCATCTTCGGATGATCCGTGTGTGTTTATTAGGAGTACAATTAGGAAACCTGTCATAAAATAATGTTAGGAACATTTGTCTCCTTATGGGTATATGTCACAAACCTTACTTGTACTCCGATTACAACCACAGTGAGCTTCTGAAGTTGGCCAATTTTGACAAAAACGCAATGTATTTCAATGGAACAAATTAGCGATATTTGAGTTTCTGTATAAGAGATTGGAAATCCCGAAAAGGCTGTTGGGCCGACGTTGATCTCTTCTCTTATCTAAGCACAGCTAATACATACCATGGGTCAAAATATTTTTTGGGGCTACCAGGGCTATTTTGAGCAAAATCTGCAAAAAATAGCCCCGGTAGTGCATTTTTCCATAGAATAATATTTACTCACCAGGGCTATTTTGTGAAAAGTGGGGCTAACTTATGGCCCGGTGCCCCGGAATATTTTGAGGCTTGATACATACCCACAAAGTGTGAAAAGCAAAGGACATGGTGCAGTATTGTAACATTATTTCCAGTCAACAATCAGCAGTGCTGTGACATTGTGTGTATCAAAAAAGTGTTGTGTAAATGTGCAAGTTACACACACATTTGTGCTATTATTATATCAGTTACAAGAACTCATTGATGCTATCCATTGCCCCGCATGGGAAGGACCTTTATTGCAGCATGGTCTGACTCTAACCAACCAATTTGGTTGTCTCATTGTATTCTGTACAGTAACATTGCAAGCTTTATGGAGAGACTCCTTTATGCTTTCCCATTTCAAACAACATATGGGCTAGCCTATTCGTACGATCAATTTACCTCCAACTACCCATTCATTTGTCCCATTGTACTCTGACCAGGTTTGCTTGCTATATCAGTCAAGAAAGACTCTCCTATGCTGTCCCCAGCCCAGTAAGAAATCTTGTCAGCCACATATAGAATGACTTCTGCAATATGAGCTAGTGATGTCGTCACTACACTTGGGTGGGCTCTATTCCCACAGGACCAACTTACCTCCAACTACCCCATCCAGTTGTCTCATGGTACTCTGTACAGCAGGTTCGCTAGCTATATCAGTGAGGAAAGACTCTCCTATGCTATCCCCAGCCCAGTAAGAAATCTTGTCAGCCACATTGAGAATGACTTCTGCTACACAAACTAGACATGTAGAGATGTCTTCACTATGTGGGCTCTACTCCCACAGGGTCGACTTTCCTCCAACTACCCCATCCAGTTGTCTCATGGTACTCTGAACAGCAGGTTCGCTAGCAATATCAGTCAGGAAAGATTCACCAATGCTGTCCCCGGCCCAGTAAGAAATCTTATCAGCCACATTTAGTATGACTTCTGCTATACGAGCCAGTGATGTCTTCACTACGCAAGGGTGGGCTCTACTCCCACAGGACTACCTTACCTCCAACTACCCCATCCAGTTGTCTCATAGTACTCTGTACAGCGGGTTCGCTAGCTATATCAGTCAAGAAAGACTCTCCTATGCTATCCCCAGCCCAGTAAGCAATCTTGTCAGCCACATTGAGGATAACTTCTGCTATACGTGCCAGTGATGTTTTCACTGCGTCCAGAGTGGGCTCAATGATAATATTTGGTATGGCAAAGCGGACTGATACTTCAAATCTGTAGGCAAATTTTATTTGAGATAAAGTCAATAAAATAATTTGTAGACAATTTTAAGCGTTTTAATTCTTGGGTAAGTAGTGTAGCCTATAAGATTTAGCCTTTGTTTCTGTAAATTAATTACATAAATATAATTAACACCTTGTTATTTCATTTAACCTTTTTCTATTATTATTTTGCAAGAAAAATGTTTTCTTGCAAAATAATAATAAAAACAAAGATTTTTAAAAAGGGAGTTTATACTTGCCCCAATCTTGTTGTCACAAAAAGCCAATCTTGTTGTCGCACAAAGAGCTATACTATGTAAATCTTGAAGTATGCAGCAAGCACACAAATAACGCACATAAACCAATATGACCATTGGGGGAAGTAAATTAGTCTGTATTTTACATATCATAACCTCATACCCGAACTTGCTGTATATTCAAATGAATTCTGTTTAGGGACATAATCGATTCAGAGACGAGCAAAAGCTTGGGCCGCC
Source organism: Ophiothrix spiculata (assembly GCA_000969725.1). Lineage (NCBI taxonomy): Eukaryota > Metazoa > Echinodermata > Ophiuroidea > Amphilepidida > Ophiotrichidae > Ophiothrix > Ophiothrix spiculata. The sequence goes on from JXSR01S004616.1 coordinate 26,906, forward strand.
CGAGCTATTACGCCAAGTAGTTGTTCCTCTTATCATTGCATTTCACTCATTTCTGGCAAAAATCAAGTAATATAATGGTCAATAATATTAATAGGTACTTAAAGATTTAGTTAATAATGCCTGCTCCCCCAGGTATTGATTTGGCTCGGGTCAAGTAGTTCCGCTCGTCCTTGCTCGGCTCGGGTTAGCTGCTTGGGTCTAAATTGACTATGTCCCTTAACCCTTATTCTCCGAAGGGGGGGGGGTTGTTGCAACCCCCTAAAGTTTTTTCCCCGCTTCATAAAAACACAAAGGCAACCGGCCCCAGGCATTTGGGTAATCTCTTTTACATCCTTTGCGGTCATTTTGATGAAAAAACTAGGGGGGTACCACCTAAGGTGTGGTTAAGGTAGGCCGTCAAAGTTGGGGTGTAGGGGGGTTGGTGAAATCCCGGAAGTTTTTAAGTCGCCATTTTGAAAAATTTATGCACGCTATAAGACTCAAACTTACAAAACATGTTAGAATCATCATTTCCCTTCATAATTAGCAAAAAATCGGACGAAAATCCTTTATTTAGAACTTTTATAGCAAAATTTTGATTTTGTGAACATTTTTGCCATAATGCAATTTTGCCTGATTTTCCAATCCGAAAGTACTTTATGACGTCATAATTACGTAAAGCCTTGGTCGATTTTGATGATCTTGGTATCGTTGGATAGGGGAGGGTCATACCTATCTATTAATAGCAAAACCAAGTTCATAGGGGGTTCTGTTCCAAAATATTAGGCCCCCCTTCGGAGAATGTGTTACAAAAAATAGCTTAGGAGAACAAGGGTTAATGTTTGTCCGTGTGGTATTAACAAAATTAGCCAAAAATCATATCAAAATCATGAACGATTCATGTACATAAATATTAATACGTAGTGATTTGGGCTTAATCAGTCCTAATCAATCATTACTTGTCTCTTACTCAATGCAAAACCACCAATTTACAATGTTGCTGAATATATGGGATATGCTATGGATCTCGTAACAGAGTCTGATTGCTGTTGCATACTTCAAGGTTTATAGAGTATATTTTATCTCTGGATTTTTTGTAAATAATCTCAGTGTGCAAAAACTCTAGTTTTGAAGCATTACACTTCTAACCGCATCCATTGCCAATTTTGCTGAGCTATATAGATACATAGACTTGGTCAAGTCCTTTGGGTGTCCCTTTATCTTTCTTTGGCTTGGGATGGTAATCTTATTCCTTAAGTGTCAACCCCCCCTTTTTTTTCTTGTTTGTTTTAAATTTCAAATTTCTTTTCTTTATTTTAGATTTAGATTTAAATTTTCATTTTATTTCTTTTTAAATTTCAGTTTGTATAGTTTTTAGTAACAAAGGTTAGATTCCATTTTCCATGTTTTATTTTTATAATTCTTTTTCCATTTTCATCAACAACACAAAGATTCCCAAAATAAAACTACAAATTGCCCTTAAGATAACAGCATTATGTAATATGTTCTTATATGTACATCAAGGCTTGTCAAGTTTATCCATTTCCTGGGTCAAAGTCATTCCAAGTCCAACTACTTTAATACTTCAAGGTCCTAATTAACTATATCAAAATTATTTATCCACATACTACCAGTTCACCTCAAAGCCAGCTAGTAGATTTACACTTTCATGGAATACTATAATACAAGGGGAGAGGAAACTTTTTAATGGAATACTATAGACTACATGTACAAGGGGAGAGGAAGAAAATATGTTAAACATTAGGCCTATGCTTTTACCATCAAAAGCCTGCCATGGGCCTCAAACTGAGGCTAATAGATACACATGTTTCCATTACAAAAAACCCCAAAGTGTCACATGCTCAGTTGAAAAATACCGCGGAGGTACAATAAATCACCCTCCTCATGACAGCCAACCCCATTGAGTGCGAAAAATGTTTCTCCCTGTTAGGATTCCTCGGCTAGACTAAGTAAAAAGTAAAAATGTGATTGATAACATATGAATCAACTGCTGAAATTTACCTCAGATAAGTGACCTCGTGTGTCCTCTCCGAAGACCAAGACATTCCAGACAAGTAGGACAAGGACGAAACGGGCCGACTCTGACTTGACGTTGAACTATACCCAGTACTGCTAGTCCTCCCACTACGATGAGTGGCAGAACTGGCTCTACTTTGTTCCCCTCGTGGGGTAGGCGTAGCGCTGTAGTCTCCATAGCGCGGCGATTCTTCCTCTTCGTAAGTCTCTGTTGGGCTGGCGGGGTGTTGTGTGCCTGCGATGTCGTTGGCAATTTTTTGCATCACGTGCTCGCATCCTGCGGCTTCTGCTAGAGTGATCATGGTACGGCAGATGGAGTTGAGGACGGCTTGGTAGGACAGTTCACTGTAGTAACCTGTATTGAGTTGAAAGGATAATGCAACAAAATATCCATTGAGCAATTTGTTTAAGGTGTAGAATCCAATTTTAACCTGGGTAAAAATTTGCTTTCCACCTTAACCTTTGAAATTCACTTCATGATGTTCCACCTTTAGGTTGCTTCTTGCTAACTGCTTAGAGAGGCAAAACAAAAAATGCAACCAATACATAAGAAATGGAAATTTGGTATATACCAATTAACTTTACACTGTTTTGCTATATCCCAAAAACTATTCAGAATTTTGAGGTGAAATTTTATATTTACAATCAGAAAATATGGGCTTTCATATGACACCAAGTTATGCACTACTTCAAGTGGATTACTATGAGATGAGAATGTGATCAAATCCTACCTTTTCAAGAAAAATATATATGTTTCATCGAGGATTCTTGAAACATTAATCAAAAATGATGTAAGTAAAGCCTCAAAATATGCTTTTAAATTGTGATAGTACTAGGTATAGATGTATCGTCCAAATGCAACATTTTTGACAGTACTAGGTATAGATGTATCGCAGAAATGCAACATTTATGTACTGTTGAGTCTCATACAGTTGTATAATATGTTAGAAAAGATATCAGGACCTTCCCATCATGCCTTGCTTCCAATGGGATTTGTTATACAGGATGTCATGAAAGGTATTAGTGATGAACATAGCACATTTAGGAGACCTGATCCCGATTTTGCATTTCAGATATGTTTGATCATAATATCTTTCATGACAACCTGTACAAAAATATCCCATAGGAAGCAAGGCATGATGGGAAGGTCCCAATATCTTCTTTTATACGTTAGAGTGTTGTCAATACAAGAATTAATCCTTCAGCGAAATGACAATTCAGGAATGCAAAATATAAATGATTCCCATCAATTGGATTGAGCACAATCAGTTTCAGTCTCTGAAAATTATTTATCCAACTCATGCAATTATTTCCTGTTTTACAATACCAGTTCGGCGGAACTCACAATTCGGATACGTATCTGAATTTGGATACCGACGTACATTTTGTATCCAATTTGTGATACCCGTATCAGAATTAGGATCAGAGGGGTATCCGAAATCTGATACGCCTGTCGTGGCACAGGAAACAAATCGATAGCGCAAGCTGGCAAGTACATGTAGAACATCTCTCTTGCATCTATGATAATTGTATCTGTGGAAATGTCATTTCCATCTGTGCAATTCCAGCGGGACAGCTTCGAAACATGTCATGATAGCTCCTTATCACAGAAGGCAAAATAATATGGCCAAAACTTTCTTAGAATTTAAATGACAAATGATGATAATGTTATTGACATTTATACATACCGGTATGGTGTGCGGCGAAGCTGAATATTAATTTCAGCTGATATCCCGTTTCAGCTGATTTTAATCCAAATTCAGATACGGGTATCAGAATTTTGATACGGAGTATCTAAATTCGGATAGGTATCCGAATTGTGAGTTCCGCCGAACTGATACTAGTTTTACTTACACAATAGATCACCAATCAACATATCATCTCCAGTGTCTCCACTTGACAGCTCTGTTGCTGGAGTCTCCGGTGGGCCTTCCTTAGCGTCGGAAGACTTGGACCATCTTCCTGACCGTTTATCCCCAGAGCGCCCTCCTGCAAGCTTGGCCGATCTCTTGGATCCTGCTGACAGGGTGGGTGACTTGGTCATACTCTTGGGCTGTAAATCAGGATGAAATGAAATTGAAGATGTGTGATTGATGCTTACAGGAAACCATTCACTTATTAGCAACATTTTTCTCCAACATAAGCAGAACAATATACATGTATGAGATACCACATGGCCCAATCAATGGCCCAGCTAGATTAGAGTGAGGGGTTTCTCGCCCCTTGGACCCAGAAACGCGCATAACAGACGCAGTGAGGTGTGGACTATTCATGCCCTAAACTGAAAACATCTTAGGCGTTGGAGCACAATTAGGACACAACTTTGTGCGGCCGGCCGCAACCTGGCAACAGCCTTAATTTTCCAAGATGGCGACCGTAGGCTTGATTATGCATCTCAATAATTTCACAACATGTAATGAATATTTTACTACAATCTTGAGGTGATCAATCAAACCTATGGTCACCATCTTGGAAAATTAAAGGCTGTAGCCAGGTTGCGGTCAGCCGCACAAAGTTGTGGGCTAATTGTGCTCCAATGTCTAAGAGACTGGGAACATTGGGATGTGAAGGTGAAGTGATACCCATACTCCAGCAACTAAAGGGTATTTTGACTGAGAAATGGAACTATTGAGCTATAGAAAGCGTTATTGCTTGCTTGACGGAAAATGCAATATGTTTATTGTGATATTGACATGCAATTTTAGTGCATGACCAGTAGAGTGTTGAGTCACTACACACTTGTCAAAGTCAGTCCAGGCATGGCACAGTCTCCTAACTTAACCAAATCTTTAGAAAGTAAACAGGGCTCTTTCCTATACTATTTCTCAAAGTTGTTTTTCCTTTCAAATCGTGTCGTGTACGCCACTTTTAACGCACGCGTCAACATCGTGAGCGTAAACAATCGAAATCGACAAATCACGCTCTGCAAATACGTGCGTAAATAAGTGCATCAGTACGCAGAAGGTCTTAACAACAAGCGTCGGAAAGAAAAACCCCGCGAATGAGAGAAAAACAACTCTGAGAGAAACTATATCTGTACTTTTTAAAGTCAATATGTGATACTTTTCAACTATACTAAGGATTGGATGATCAGAAATTTAGTAAATACCAACTGATCAGCTGTTTTAACTGTGATATTATGATAACTCAAAACCACTTTGTTATCATATACTGTATTGTTCCTATTAATTGCCCATGCTCTATTAAAAGTCCACCCCAACAAGTTTCAAAGAAAACTGTTAAAAAACATTCTATTTTGAAGTATTTTTGTATATCATTAAGTTTACCAACAATCGCGAGTAACAGGAAACAGTATCGGAAGTTAATCAATGAGGTTGCTATCCTAAAAAAGATGTAAAAATTTTCTGTACTTCCGGGTTATCGGCGGCCATATATCAGTAAGGTTGCTGTAATTGTAAAGCTTGCATGGTAATTTTATGCAAATTTTGATGTTGAAAATCAGTCTCTAATAATCGCACACCCTTCATGAAATGTTGTTGCTCAGTGGGCCATAGTGGGTTATTAATAGGAACAATACGGTACTTCCAATTCTGTCTTAGGCAGGGCAGACCAACACAGAGCATAGCCTTAGGATTGGTTAACAGGACTTAATACAAACAAACTTTACACATCTATGACACATATCTAATATTTTTAGTTATTGGGTGAAGCGGAGGTATGTTATGGGAAATACTCATGCGCTAAGTGTCATATCCAGGCGAAGCTCAGAAAAGCGCAGCTGAGCCTGGATATGACACTGAGCGCACGAGTATTTCCCATAACATGCCGATGCTGAACCAATAACGAATTTATCATACCACTAAGTCAATCTTAATCATCAAACTATTTATTTATTTGTTTTTTCAACTCTTTTTAGCTTTATTTCACAAAAATTAACAAAAACGAACCACTTTTGGTGAACGTTTTACTCTACATAGTACTGCGCATCTCTACAAATTTAAAATTCAACGTTCCCACGCGCTCAGTGACAGGATATAAGTGTGTCTGACGCCCTCAGGGGTAGGATACGAAATATATCCCGGCAGCGGCTCCTTTGATCTATTCCAAATCTGGTCATAAATTCTCTTTGTGGTATGATAAGAATATATAGTTTTCCGCAGCTTAGCAGAATAAAGTGACATAATCTCTAAATCACTTTTAGATCCATTTAAAACAGATTGTACATATGTTCATAATGTGTAAAAATGATATTTACAGGAAGTAAAATAATAAGTTACAAGCATAAAGCAGTACTACTTAGTCAAATGTAAATAGCAGAGCACAATAAATGTTGTGCTTGTAGAGGTTTACAGATTTCATAAATTCACTCTGCTAATATTATTTCATATATATGCTACATAAAGTAAGTTGAATCGCATACATAAATTAGCATGGGAAAAAGACAAAAGCAATAAATGGTGGGAGTTTTCTTGCAAGATATTTAAGAGATGATAAGGGATTGGTCTGTGGTCACTATACATAAAATATTTACTTGGTGTTTCACCTAATAAATAACATACACACATTGTATCATGAAATGGAAGCCCATTACACACCAAAAGGAAAAACAGGTAATTTGATATATATTGTCAGATCAACTAGCTGAAACGGTGATATGTGCAACACAGTGTTCAGCATGTCAGCTCAGGGGCTGCTTCAAAACTCAACCGGTGGCTGACCGCCTGGAACCGGCGGGTCTGGGCGGGCACCATTGTTCAGAACAATAACAACCGCCCGGAACCGACAGTTGACCGCCGGTTGAGTTTTGAAGTGATCCCTTATGGTTGACGCAAAGTACAATCAAAGCATGCATATCATGTAGTAAAATCAATTTTCATTTTGGGATATGCACAGTTGGCGATGAGCAGATAGGCCAATCCCTAACCTATACTTTGATCAACACTAAATAGGGGGGAATTGTGAGGCTTTTCTTCATCTGCAGGTAAACATAATCCCACTTACATGCGCGCCGTAGATACTGATGGGCGAGTCACATGTACTCTGCGCAACGCATCTCCTGCTGTTTTGAGCTACGCATGCACTTATCTGTATCACTTCACCATGTGAAGAGGCCCGCCTATTTGGTGTTGATCAAAGTATAATACAGGATACGATTAGGCTGTGTAATATAACCAATTGAAGAACACAGTACAAAATGTCAACAGGTTTAGGTTGTATTTGACATACAAGGGGGTTCTGTGTTCTGAACATTGTCTAAACAATTGTAGCACCGGTTTTTAAAGGAGTCCAATTCACAGTAGGCTCATTTCTGGCATAGTTTAGAAATTGGCAGAAATTATAGTACTGTATTGACTTATTGTAAGAAAAATAACTAGTAATCGGATTCATAAAACAACACATTTGATCTTCTGGCTATAGGCAAAACGAAAATTAATTGGACACTGTATCTGGAAATACAGGATGTGAGTTGCATATGCCATGTTTCACAGTAAAGGGACCATGAGTTCCCGAGGACTTTATCATTTTATTGGTAAGAAGATATAATTTAAGTTAGTTGATTTATAATAGCATGTTGAATACAGACATAATAAATAGTGTTTTAATATTTAAAAAGTATTGTGAAAAGTGTTTCACAGTAAAGGGACCATGAGTTCCTGAGGGCTTTATCATTTTATTGGTAAGAAGATACAATTTGAGTTAGTTGATTTATAATAGCATGTTGAATACAGACATAATAAATAGTGTTTTAATATTTAAAAAGTATTGTGAAAAGTGTTTCTAGATGAACATGTATTGCTAACGTTACTATTTATTGGATAGACAATGCGTTTTCAATGGTCTGCCCAATAAAAAGTAACATTAGCACTAAACTTTTTGCATGGATAATATTTATTCAAAGAGAAATGTGAATTGCAAAGCATTATTATTGTGAAGTATTAGCATGCACTTTTATATCAAACACCTAAATCTGCATTTTATTCTCTCTGGTATAATACTATCCAAGATAACATTATTGCTAATGTTACTCTAGTTTGGACAGAAACTTTTGGGAACTTTTGTCCGTCCAAAATAGAAACATTAGCACTACATTTTCATCTAGAAATGCTAAACAGAATACTTTAAAAATGAAAAACACGTTTTTTGTTTTGAGTAATTGACCATGGATTAATATCAGCCATATACAAACAATAGCACCCTGTATTATGGAGTTTTGTTTACACTGTCCAAGTAAATATTGTTTGGGCTATAATGCCAATGATTATATGACTTTCATGATGTTTTGATTCCATTAAAACTACAGCTCTTCAATTGTTCAATTGACTTGAGTTGCTAGGGGTACGAGTAGGATTGGTTTGCAATGTAAGCAAAAATAATGTGAATATTTACATAGACAAGTGCCTGCCACTTGATTGCGCCTTTGGCTGGCTTTGTTGTCTTGGTTAATAAAAGCAAAATAAAAATTGCAATACAAATTAGTTAGTGAGATTATATCTTACCCTAAAAGTGAAACACATAATAGTCGTTATGTCCAATTCATTCACATCACTCTCATTACATGCAAATTATTTTTGAAAGTTTAAACACTCATGTGATAGAAATTGGTTTGTAAGTAACGTCCTTTTCAATTCAAAATGCTTTACGTTCAGAGTTCAAGCAATTACATCAAAAGATATTGCATTACGTCTATGTACCAATTCATAGTCTTCAGACTTAAATGCACGCTATCATTAGTAGAGTGTGTAAAGACTGTGTATTGGCAAATGACAAAAAAATTGTTGAAACTCTGTACCAATAGCAACATGCATTAAAGAAAAAACCTACCGAACAAAGGAATCAATCAACAAAAGTATGGGAATTGGAACCGACAAAAAAAATTAAAGGGCAGGTGATAATCAAGGTTACAAATTTTGGTGATATTAAAATAAACTGCATAAAGTAGTCATGGGTAATTTTTTCATCTTTCCTAAACTGGAGTTGGTAATTATATAAAAAGGCTGTGGTGCTTTTTATGGCTTTTTGTAATTTTGCCTGAATTTGCCTGATAATGTGAATTTCCCAATACTTTTGTACAGTGAAGATCCAAGCATTTTTGCCTGAATTCAGGCAAAAACCTGAAGATAATCATGCCTGAGAAGTAGTGTCACTAAAATGTTACCAAAATGAAAGGGAGGGTTTCAAATTATACTGGTCCTTGGGGTGGGATAGGGGTGAAGATTATGAGTAGAATGGTAAGTAGGGTCAGGTTATAAAAAGCAGAAGTATCTACAGTTTGAGAATGTCTTTGACTCATTCCAAGAAAAAAAATTGAAACATTTTTTGACTTCAACTTCAAGAAAAAAAATGTGTTTTTATTCAAACACTTCAGCAGGTTTTTCAGTCGTTTGTTACTTAGTATGCGAGAAGTATTTCTTAAACATAAATCATAAAGATTTTCTATACTTGCATGAATGAGCACATGTTTTAATTCAAAATTGTCACAAACATTAAAAAAATTACCACAAAATGTCACAAATTTTACCAAACCAAACAATGCATTCAAAGAAATCCTGACGATAGAATTTCACTTTTGATGAAATATTTGAAATATGATACCAAAGCGCAATAACAAATTCGCAAACACGTCAGAGAATTGTTACTTAGAAGTCATTTGGAGCAAAAAAACCTTTCTGTGCGATGTCAAAAATGTTACGGAACGTTACATGAACTTTATTCAGGATTTTGGCAATTGATTTAATTTTTAAACACCTGTATGTCTTGACCCCACCAGTGAGCACCATTATCAACGACAAACTCATGGATACAATGTTTATGCTAGTTTTTTTTCAATTTTTTGGTCATAAACGTTACTTTGGAATTGCCCCTTTGGTAGCTGGTGAATACTACAGACGTATATGACTGTGTAATACTCTAGCTGTGGGATTGGGAGGGGGAGAAGACAGGTGATAGAGTGGTGGGTACTATAAGGCCTAAAAAAAAATTGTTGTGTTGCCCTCAAGTGCAAATTTTATGTTGGGCGGTAGGTAGGCTTCTTTTTTTTTTCCAAACTCATAAAATTTTTGCATTTAAAAGGTTACTTATGGAATCCCCATCCAACAAAATACTAGCAACAAGGCTAAAACAAACCTGCGCGCCCCTTGATGCGGTCAAACAAACCGCAAAACTATCCATTTTCACGGAAAAAAACACACGAAAATGATCGAAAACAAACTACGGCACATGGGCTATCGACAGTCCGTCTTTCGAGACAGCCCGTATGACCCGTATAGCTGGCGCTGTTTTAACTAAATATAACTGCCTAAGAAAATGCTTAAAAGATACGTTTTATACTATTTTTGTATCGTGTTTACTTTCATATAGCTCAACATAATAAACTTTGTTTATATTTTCTTTTTTGTGTTTTCCGCTTGTGTTTTGTTTTATTGAATAAAATGCTAAATAGGTAAAAGCATTGAGTGCACGGTCCTCGGTTCACTGTGAGTGAACGGACGCCTCTGCAACAATACTTGTGCGTGTGTGGAACATATCGCTGTAAAGACAGAGCGTTGTTCACGTCTGTTGGTGAGACTATAGTTCGAAATTCAGTTGAGTTGGGCCTATGTTACTTTTCACTGTGTTTCTGATGGTTAACGTTGACGCGGAGAGAGATTCATGTCGCTAAAGGTTGATTTTTTTCAGTGAATATTAACTGTTTTGTTGGTCTACTTGTGGGTCATGAAAAAGTTTGGTGTAGCTTTGTAACGAAAAGTTACTTGGATAGAGATTTTTCGCCCAGAAAACAGGTAAAATATTGAAAAATGAAAAAAAAAAAAAAAAAAAAAAAAAAACGGTCCCGTTTTTTGAAAAATTCGAACCGGGCGCGGAGGGCAACACAACAATTTTTTTTTTAGGCTTAATAATAAGTAGAAGTATGTACAACTTATTTGGGAATGCTGTTAACTTGGTAACTACTGTAGCTGTTACATTTTTGTTATTTCATCAAGGGGGGTAAGACGGGTGATAGAGTGGTGGGTAGGATTTCAAGGATTAGCAGTATTTACAGTTTGTTTGAAAATGTCTTTAAGTTGGTTAACTATTATAGCAGAGCTTTATCGTGAATTTATGGGGAGAAGGGGAAAGACATGTGGTAGAATGGTGGGTAGGATTATAAAGATTAAGAAGTATTTGCAGTAGTTTGAGAATGTCTTTAAGTGAAACCAACTGTAGCTGTGAATTTATCGAGAATATATGGGGAGAAGGGGAAAGACATCTGGTAGAATGGTAGATAAGATAATAAAGATAAGAAGTATTTACAGTTTGTATGAGAATATTTTTAAGTTAAACCTACTGTAGCTGTGAATTTATCGAGAATTTATGGGGAGAAGGGAAAAGACATCTGGTAGAATGGTAGATAGGATAATAAAGATAAGAAGTATTTACAGTTTGTTTGAGAATGCCTTTGAGTTGGTTAACTACAGTAGCCGGTGCAGGTTGTGGGCCTGTAGGCCTGTGTATTAGTGGTCTATTCTTCTTCATTTGGCAAAGAAAGAAAAGATGCATGGAAAGATGTTAGTATGTTTGAGTAGTGAAAAGTGAACATTATAATTGTATTGACAATTTTGTACTTCCTTATTTACTGTCTTTTTTATCAAAATTTGTTGAAAAAACATGGGAATGCCATGGGGGCTGCCTCTTTGTCAGCTACTATATGATGAGAGTCTGATCTAAGTAGCAAGATTATACAACACAACTTGCTTCAAATAAATTTCAGACACAAACACGATTTCTGAACGCAGCCACGACATAGCCACAAGGTGTGACAAGAACGGGACACCGGGAAGTACACAACACGTTTCCAATCAGAATCCACAGTACCACGACATCATGCGTGCCTGAAAAAAGGCCTTGTGTTTTGAAAATTGCAGGCGAGTGACAAATCACTCTCCTCAGAACTGTTAGGCGAGTTGCAGGTGAGTGACAAATCACTCTCCTCGAAACCGTTAAGCAAGCATTAAAAAAAAAAAAGGTCTGAAACTCGTTCAATGTCAGGAGATCAAAGTTGATTTTCGCCAGCAGAGTTTACGAGAATCAATATTGATTCTCATAAAGCAAAGAGGAAAATTATGTGCTAAAACAACACATCATAGTGAATCGCTTAAGAAGTTAAGTTGAAGCACCAAAGACATGGTTGTACTTTAATGCACTCAATGAGTCTGAATGTTCGTGAAATTAAAGCTTACCTTTAAGCTTCTACTCATTTGCATATAACTTAACAAGCACTGACAAGCTTACCACAGCAATAAATGATCCCTCTTTAAGTCTGTTTAATTTAGCGATCATGAGCCAATCAATGAACTCGACGGCCTTCTTCGGCCGTGTCAAACAGATTGTAAGCTTGTTAATGTTTTAAGCCGTGTATTTTCTCTTACGGTACACGGTCCATAAATTACACGGTCGTGTTTCGTGTACACAGTCCAATTTTTACATGATGGAGAATTTGTTACTGCATTACTATTATACGAACTGTTATAGACCAAAAATTTTACTAATACATTGTTGCAACCAAAAATATTATAAAATGAAGGAAAAGTAAAGATTATTGCGATAAAATTAAGACAAAATGTTGCCTTTTTTCCCATGCCTATTTCAGTGTTTTTTTACGCAAATAAAAACCCGGAAGTAAACAGCGCTTTTATTTAGGTTCTCAGTTTTACGTTGCTCCAATGCAATGCTACTATGGGAAAAGATCGCGAGACTCTGTGAATTGCCAGCTTGTTATTAACCTGCGCATGTGTAAGTGTGATAGTTAGTAGTTTATGAAGTTATGAATATCGCCATCTAGTGACAATAATAATGAAACAGCATTGTTGACAATGCAGTTATTGTGCATTGTCCAGGCATGTCAAGGTGCGCGATAAATCACGCTCGAGCAGCAGCGATTGGGCGCGCTAAGGCGCGTGAGCGCAATTGCGAGCCTCAAAACACAAGGCCTGCTGAAAAGCATCGTGTACTCGCGTAAAATTCACACGTAATTGTGCTACACCAGGCTCTAAATTTTCGTGTCCAAGAATTATTTGACACAACAATAGTACGCAAGAAAATCATCCATTAGCAGCTTCCTCATTTTATCCTTCCACAGTGATGTAAACTGAAATATGGTTATTACAATGATAATCTGAGCAGAATTATATGTGACCCGCTCCCACAAAACTGGGCAAAGTCAGGAAAAATAATTTTTCTGATCTGCCCATTTTTTAAATGCTGAAATTACAAGTTTTAGAATGATGTATCACTTACTTGTTAACATTGCTCAACCTTTTGCCCAAGAAAAATCAAAATTTCCCTTTTTTATTGATTTGTGGCATGCTCATTTGGGCTTCAACTCCATAAGTGCTCTAGCGACTTTGTAGGGGCTTTGCGGAAGCAGGTCACACATTTACTATTTTACTAAACAACCTACCTGGCCCAGCAGTATTGTGATCAGCTCATTAGCCGCCTCTTCTATGTCAGCTACATAGTCATGTAATAGTTGGCTTCGCTCACTCACTGTGTCCAGAATTGTGGCTGTAAACTTGTTTGGAGGCTGCAGCATAAAAGAAATAAAATAATTTATGAACATACGTTTAATTGATTTATAGGGTGATTTTACTTTGGTTATAAAAAACAATAATATCAATCCCCCAAAAAAGTTGTATTTGCTGGATCACTTTCCGTACGAGTACAAAGAGTCCAATGTACCTTCTAGTCATGTGTGTCATGGATCTCGACGGAAGTCAAAGGCCCGGGGGGGGGGGGGGCACTCACATATGTGGGCAGGGTATATATGTCCGGCGGTCAAGACCCCCTTTTTCAGGCCGCCAGGCAGCTCACTAGATCCCCATTTTCAGCGTGATTCAGTTCTTTTGCACTGTTTTTGATAAAAACTACAAAATTTTAGCTCTAACTGCAAAAATTGCTCAGGAAAAGGGAAAATTTGCAGCTCAGGAGGCTATTTTTGGCCAAAATTTCAGTTCACTAGACCCCCAAAAATTGGTTTCAAAGGTCTATTTTTTACAGAAAATCAGTTCACCAGACCCCATTTCGGCACTTCGCACCTGACATACCTACCACTTTCAAAGTTGAGTGCCCCTTGAGGTCAAAGGATGTTGATGACCATCTAGTCAGAGCAGTGCCACTGACCTTTTACAAAAAATGTATTCTTCCATGTTATGGTCATTAAAAAAAGCAGTTAACCCCAAGTAGCGATTCTGGCTTATTGCCATTATTCAGAACAATTTGAGCTAGCTGGACCCAACAATTTATTAGACTTACAGTAAGTGGCCCAAGTCAGGATTTATATCAAAACAGATCACTGGATTAAAGCAATACTATAAGATTTTGACCAAAAATAGTTCATACTAAAAACAAAATAAAATGAAGGAATGTGACAATCTAAAAGCATTTCAAGTGAATTTTCTCAAAAAATTGTTTTCCCATTGAAAAATTGATAAAAAGCACATGCATTTTTTCCTATACTAATACATGTGGAATTAAATTCGGGATCCCAAATTTAATTCAACAAATGGCCATAACAGAAAAAGTAAGCAATTTTAAGCCAAATCATTTGGAGGGAATTAATATCTACCCAAAACAAACCTAATAAGCTAAAAAAATCAAAAATTATAGATGACAGGGGGCGCTACATTTTTAACACCTTATAGTATTGCTTTAATTAGACTTACCCAAGACTTGTCAAATGCAGTATTGATATCAAACAAAAAGTGCTCACTGATGGTTTTCAGTTTGGCATCAATCTTGTTGTCAATCACATGGTTGACATTGTCCACTGTTGTCTTCAAACGAGCATTGGCTGAAACAAGTAAAAGATAGATTGATTATTTGTTGACAGATATGGCTCCCTGATTGGTGATCTCACTGAGCCATATTCCATTTGAGGTTGGCTCTCGCAATCTTATAACCAAAACCAATAAATCGTGACTAAATCATCACCCGTAGGTCGTGAAATTAACACCAAATACAATCGCTGAAAGAAGACATTTTCAAAACCAGTATCACTTCCTCGTTTTCCATATTCCAGTCCCGGCATCGGAGAGAATGGAATGTTGCCTCATAGTGCTCTACCAGGGCAACATATCTGTCTCAGTTTAGTTCATTGCTGCCATTTAAGTTCCTGTTTTGCATGTTGCTTTCGTCCTATTTATTTTTTATTTGTCTGTCCCTTGTCCTCACCCTGCCTGGCTGTCAGTAGAGG
>JXSR01S004617.1:17533-38460 GCA_000969725.1 Ophiothrix spiculata
GGCTAGGCTAGGCTAAGCTTACAAGCTTTGTTCTATTTCTCATGGTCAACTTACTTTTGCCACATTGTAATAAACATATCAGCTGTAACAAACCCCGAATGTTCTCCATCTGCCGCCGTAAAAAGGGGTATTCTCCAGTATTTCGAACAATTACATGCCTGGAATCAAACCAAAAAAATCACATATTACATTCAAAATGAAGTCAAATTAGACAAATAAAAAATATATGGCAATTTGAGGAATCATGAATAAATACATATTACTAAAACAAACAAAAAATTGTTTTGTTTGTCCATAACAGCTGAAAAGGTGGGATGGTAGGTAGCCTTTTTATTTTTTTTAAATAAATGTATATACATGAAACTCAACATAAAGAATGGAAAAATTGAACTAGAAATAAACTAACAAGAACAATATAGGCCTACTGATAATTCTTTAAAGGTCTTCTATATTGTATTTATGAATGTTGTCTATATTGGTAAATACAGTTCATGTCAATTCATATCATATTTTTCCGATTTGAAGACTTTTGAGTGAATGTTTGTATATTTTTGTATGAAAAATCCTCAAATACTCATAAAATAACATAACATAACATTATTTTATTTTTCCACAATGTTAAAGTATACAGTAAACAAAATAAAATTAGTGGATTTAATTTCTGAATTATGATCAAAATCAACAGTAACACCTAGGAATTTAAATGAATAAAATCAAAATCAACAGTAACACCTAGAATTTTACTTTTATTTAGAATATTTAAAGTCTGAAGCATGCCTTTTGTTATGGGTTTTCAAAAAATTATTTATTTAAATTCCTAGGTGTTACTGTTGATTTTGATTTTTATTCAGTAATTAAAATGAATGGATTTAATTTCTGAACTATGATCAAAATCCTCAAGTTGAAAAAGAAACCTTTTTTTTTTGCCTAAATATAAGTCGTAATGTGCTTTGCATGAAGCTCATCGTTTGTGTGACATGTTGCATTCTGAGTCCATCACTTCCATCAAAATACACATCACATACACAGTCTTAAGGGCCCTGTCAACCCTTTGTTTTCAGAAATAGTTTTAGCATTGTAACTCAGCGACGGATAATTAAATTCAAATAAAAGTATACATTTCTAGAAGAGTCCTGATTTGCTTACTGAACATGATGGTCAGGTCATTTTTGGACCAAAATGTGAAATTTTGGCCCTAAGATCCAAAAAAGGTCCAAAAATCATGTTGTTGGCCCAAAAAGTTGACAGGGCCCTTAACACATGCTACTGGAAGTACGATTACAAATCTAAAGAATATATATCAGTGAGCACCATTATCAACAACAAACTCATGGATAATGTTTATGCTAGGTTCTGTAGCAATTTTAAAGCGAATTTTTGCCCTGATTTTTAACATAGTCAATTATTGTTTGTAGTACTGCTGATTTTTACATTGCAATAGAACCTATGGCTTTAATATTTTTTCCTGGAGAGGGCAGCAGTCAAGTAAAATGTTGTTGGCGGGGCATGATCAAGAAAAGGTGAAATAAGTTGGGGTTTTTTAGGGTTGACGGGTGAATCAGGTGACACCTTTAAGGGTATAAAAAACTGCTACTTTCAAGAAATAGGGTACTTTTTCAAACCCTAGTGTGAAAATGATATTGGTAAAATCACCTTTTAAGGTGCAACTTGGGGGAAAAAGGGTATATTTTGGCTTCAGAAAAAAAATCACCCGTTAGGGGTGTTTTGAAAAACTGTAGTCACGCCGAGCTCACAATATTTTACTTGACTGGCCTCCCAGGATTTTTTCATTTGAATTTTATACATTTTGTTGAATAAATTTCTTTTCATTTGGTTTTTATATGCTTTTGTTCTCTCACAGTGTGTTGACTTATTAAATTCTTTGTTATACTGTTCAGTTTACCATGCAGAAAATAGAAATGGGACTCATCCCAGCTCAGTAGGTCTAGGCTAGGCTAAGCTTAATTTTGTCACCTTTCCATTGTGTTTCTAAAGGTTTTGTTCTCTGGCAGTATGTTCCATAATGGTGTATTTTTTGTAGTAACATTTGGATTTTTTCATGTAATGATTTGCCACCCCGGAAACAGAACTGGGGGCTCATCCGGGGCAGGGTACGCTAGGCTAGGTCTAGGCTAGGCTAAGCTTACCTTAGACACTTCTTCCATTTGGTTTTTATATGCTTTGTTCTCTGGCAGAGTGTTGAATAACTGTCGTATTCTTTGTAGTACTGTTTGGTTTTCTTCTTCCGACACTGGTTTACCATACGGGAAATAGAACTGTGGAACATGGAGTTGTTTGACGTTATTGTTGCATGACTTCTGCTCATGGAATAACTGCAGGAAAAAATGCAAAAACAAGGAATAACAAATAGAAATATGTGGAAAGTATACAAAACTGTCTAGTCTTAATTGTTGGTGATACTATATTCATACACTCCGCGTGTCTTCTAGCCAATCAGAACGCAAGAATATAAAGTATGTGGAGTGGAGTGAAAATTCAAAATGCACTGCGCTTGTTCTGTTCCAGTTTGTATGGCATATGAATGTTTCATTGTTTTTGGTAATACATCTGTATATTCAAGTGACAGTTGTTTAGGATATTTTGATGGTCATCTAAAGACCTGATTTCTTTTCACAAAAGATGCAATATTATTTTTCTGTCATGTATGAATTAGATTAATAAATTTGCATTCCACTATACTCGTAAAATGAGACTAAATCATTGCACTTGCGGTAATTTTAATTGCTGTCCAATGCACTCGGCCCCTACGGCCTCGTGAATTATACACATCAAAATTGACCGCCCATGCATTGATTTTGTCCCATTTCACTGACGACATGAAATATATTGTTGATGTCAATCCAAAAAAACAACAAAAACAAATAGAAAGTGAATAGCTATTTTAAAGAGTTTTTCATTAAAAAATAGAAATATGTGTTCTGTATAAATCAAGAGAAAGTTAATTCTAGCTTTAATTGGTATAAAGACAGTTTAATACCTATTTTGTAGACAAAGAGGCCCTATTTACCCCAGTCTACCCTACGCCAAGGTACTTCTGAAGTTCCCCAAACATGTGTACAAGTAATAAATTACAAGCCTTCATCCGAAGAATCAACTCAACCACCCAAAACATTTCTGCACATTTAGTGTACTCCCAACTTCCCATCTACAATTGACCATCTGAATTTTACTTACTAAAAATAAAGAAACTTTGCATGGGAATGCCGGCTTTAGTTAGGCCAAAAAAAAAATTAGGTTTGTTTGCCCTCCGCGACCGACCCTAAAAATGCCAAAAGTTAGGGTCGCGATTTTAGTTTATTTTTTTTTTCTTCAAACATGTAAAATATGAAAACTCAATATTTTTGATATAAAACGTAATATTTAGCAGTGTGAAGTCACATTTAGTAGTATAAAATGCATATTTCCTCTAAATAATGACCCACAATTGTTGATTAAGCCCTGCATTGCTTGGTATTCATGATAAAATCCATGGAATGACATCATATGTGTAGAGTAAAAAAAAAAAATTATAAAAAAAAAAAGATTAACCGACCGACCGACCCAAAATTTTAATTTTTCCACTGGAGGGCAAACAAACAATTTTTTTTTTTGGCCTTATGGATTTTTAAATTCAATTTTAAAATATATGGCAACTTAATTCTCAAAATTAAGACTTCTTTACATCTACATTCAGTATATTACAATATTTTTTGTGTGTGAAAGAGTGCATGTTTTTTTTAATTTAACTTAATATAACTTGAAATTTAATCATCTTAAAATAATAATTCATGTTTATCATCAAGTGTAGGCCTGGGACTGAAATCTGGGTATCCAGGATACCTGTCTGAGCTAAGCTTACCCGGGTACAAATTTTCATAACCGATATCCGAATGGGAATATAAACATCCACACTGTAGTGATTAACTGGAAAAAATGTTCTGAAGTTGCTCAACTAACCATAAATCAGTTGCACATAGAGGTAACATTTCAAAATTTTGATGTTATTGGAAGATGACCTATATTTTATGATGACCACTGATCAGGTTTTTTTTTACATCCTTACATCCAATCAACCCATTAATCTAAATGTAGGGGTTCCCACCCGAAAATAAGTAGGGTACCTGGGTACTAAATTGCCCAGAAAGTCCCAAGCCTCATCAAGTGTACATTTGTAAACTTAAATTTTAAGGTTAAAAAAACCCATACACCTCAAGTTCCTAGAAAAAGACATTTGTTTAAAAATCAGCTTTTTGAAAACTATCAATGATATTTTTTTATTCATTTGTGTTGGTTAGTGTTAGTGTCATATGTCTTGCTTGATTCAAATTTAGTTAACAAATTTCATTCATTGTGGAACCATTGCTAGTACCTTTAAAAACAAGGAATCTCTAAACTTGTTACATTGATGTCAGACTAGAGTTCATGATTGTAACAAAATGCATACCATATAGGTTATTTACTAGCCCTCAGGACCGGAATAACTCCCATACCTATGCAGACACACACATACACATAAATTCTGAAATGAAGCATTGAGTTCAAACAGATCACAGATGCATTTAGCTTAGGCCAAGGAAACATATGTATGCTTCCCATCATGCTTCTAAAGAGATATGTCCTATTTTTTGTCAACTGCATGTTCTGTCTGTTAACCTTAACACTTTGTGCAAAAGTATGGACCACAGTGTTCCCTCTAAGGTTTTTGAACTTGTGCCAATTTGAGCAATTTTGATAAATTTGAAGAGGTGCTTGTGCCAAAATCATTAGCTGTGGCTGAAAATTGGCTCAATAAGGCTAGAAAAATATCTTTCTCACACATTTTCAGAAACTTGTTGCGCTAATTTTCACCGCTGCTGCACCAATGGCGCGCCATACATCCTTAGCAGGAACAACTGGTATGGACCCACAATTTTCTGTGAAAACACAAAAATAACCCATTGAAGCTGTTTTATGTAATTGTCAAGACAGGGGTTCAGTCAGTACTTAGATTCTATGCAAATGAGCTCTTAATGAGCAATTTATTTTTTAGTTCCGGCAATCAATATTAGAACTTGGTTGCGATATTTTTTCTTGACGTGACCTGTCGGATAGTTTGGACTGTAATCACAATGAGGTTAATGCAAATAAAAAATGAAGATGTGGATAAAAATATTTAGAGTTTTTTCTATGTTTGACTGTAGGCCTACAATGCACCTTTAGGCCAAAAAAAGAAACAAGTTTGTTTTTGGTAACCCGCACAGTTTCTGTTAAGTTGCATATTTCCCGCATTAATTTCTTTCGTATTTCATATCAAAAAAAATCTTATTGTTGATAAATAAAACAATTCTTTAAAAAAGCTTACTGGATACTTGCGTAAAACAAACAAAGATGCAACAAAACAAGTCGCATGTTGTATTATTGAACATGAAAGAGAAACCAAGGGCAGCTAAAGTTATATACAAAACTTTTATGGTTAATAATGATATTAATAAATAATTGTTTTAATGTGTTTTTCTTTCTGCATTTTTGGTTTAAAAAAAAGAGGAAAAATAGCATATCGCATTGCATTTTTGAAAAGTAAAAAAATAAAAAATTGTACTTTTAAAGCATGTTACCAGAAACAAACTTTTTTTTTTTGGCCTTAATTTGGTTTTCATTTATTTTTACTATAAAATGCAAGGTTAAAAACAATTTATTGACTTAACAACATCCAAAGGGGTATATACAATACTAAAAAACATAAACACCGACGTTTCGAACAGATAAAACTGATCTTTAACAAGGAAGATAAAAACACAAGACAACCTAATACAACAAGAGTAGTAAAGCTTTACTACTCTTGTTGTATTAGGTTGTCTTGTGTACTCTTGTTGTATTAGGTTGTCTTGTGTTTTTATCTTCCTTGTTAAAGATCAGTTTTATCTGTTCGAAACGTCGGTGTTTATGTTTTTTAGTATTGTATATACCCCTTTGGATGTTGTTAAGTCAATAAATTGTTTTTAACCTATTTCCCATTGTTTTTACTTATCTTTTGAATCTATTTTGATCCATCCAAAGTTCCCCTGCTGGTCAGTTGGTGCTGTTTTCACTGTTTTTAATATAAAATGCAAGTAAATGCCCTTTCAAATGCAGTAAATTTCAATTAAACCTGGTCTAATTTTAATTAAACCTTGTCTAAACCTTCAGTGCATTTGTCCACTCGTACCCTTTTGGACAGATTTAAGAAGACTGTTATGATGGTTAATTTGTAAGTGACACTTATGGTCAGTACATAGCGGATGTAATACGAGGCCAGGAATGGCAGTACCTAGCGGCTTTTAAACACACAAACCGGCTGTTGGTCAGAACTCGGTCATTATATTACTGCTGTGTAATCTGTTGTTATAGCACGTCTTGTGCAAGTGCTAATTTCAAAAAAATTTTGATATAGAAAGTTTTAAGGTACAGTAATTGGTAGTTGCATTAATGCTTTGTCAGAGCGAATGGTACAATTCAACATTTTTGACCACTTCTTGGTTTAAAAAAACCTCTCCTCAGAAATTGTCGAATTTACGTTCCAACATCAAAACCATAACGAAAAATGTGTTGAAAACCAAAATAAAAACCCTCTCTCCTTTCAAGTTTTATTCGGTAAAAAAAAGTAAACACTAGATTTTTCAGAACTATAGTCTTCTGAATCAGACTGATTGATGCCTTTTACCAATTTGAATGTAACTTTTCATACTTTGCAATAACCAAAGGCGAGGTGAAGCTTAAAATATAATCTTTGAGATGAGACCAAAAAAAAAATCAATTTTGACCCTTAAGGTATCTTTCTATATAACAGGTCATATATACTTGAAACATTGAAAATGACTCGCTGCCAAAATGAGTAATCTACAATATTAATAAAACATCTGATAAAATACTTAAGCACATGCATTTAATTTAAACGAATCTAACCAGGTATGCAATTCAGATGTTTCCATCCGATAAATATAATTCAACCAAGGCCTAAAAATAAAAAAAATATTGTTTGCTGTGACATCAAAAGAGAACTTTTCTAGTTTACTAACAGAAACTCCAAATATGACCTGCTCTGTCAAAATCCGGACAAAGTCAGACAAATCCATATTTCAAATTTTACCAAATTCAAAATGGCAAAATTATAAGCTTTTCAATGATATATCATACTCCAGGATTGCTCAATGTTTCGTCTGTCAAAAAGTGACATTTAGGTTGAAAAATCCTTTGTTTTCTATTGATTTGTGACAAGTTTATTGGAGGATATCCTTAAGTGTTCTGGCGACTTTGTCCGGGTTTCGTGGGAGCAAGTCACATTAATATGTGTGAGTGGCCATACATGAAATGCTTATTCCTTGAATTTAAAAGGCTTAAAGCAATACCATAATGTGTTAAAATGAAGCACCCCTGTTACCAAATGGCCTTGAAGCACCCTCTGTATGTCACCAATGGCTTTCTATTTCTTTAATCTTATTTATTTTATTTTATTTTTGATTTATTGGGTTTGTTGTATTGATACAAAATTGGATAGATTCAGCCCATATTTATTGGTCGAGCTATGAGTTGCAAAAATATTTGGCGAGATGCAGTCGAGCCCAATGTTTTAAAACTCACTCATTTACTGGGCGTAAATCATCTAATTTCGTCATTATCATGCGTACCGTCCGATATTTTCATGTATCGGACAGCTCAAAGCATGATAATGGTAGATATTGACACCTTCTTGCTTAAAGATGCTTACTTTTTCTGTTATGGCCATTTTTGAATTAAATTTGGGATCTCAAATAACCAAAAATTTTGTCATTTCAAGTTGAGATAGGTCAAGTGCAATCCAAAAAAACTGTTTACAGGGCAAACTGAAAAATCACCTATTTATAGCCCACTCCTATTTTAAGGAGCAAAATTGGAATGGTAAGCAATACTCATCAGTTATCTTTATTTCTCAGGCCCTTCCAATGACTACTAATACATCCATGAATGTTAATAGGTTTTAGATTCTGTTATCATACTCGATATTAACAGTCAGCCTTTTCATTTCTGCGAAACATACAGGTAAAAAAAAAATGTTCTGAGACAGAGATTTTTACATATTTGAAATGTCAATGTTTATCTGAAACTATTTGCAAAATAGTAGCTTTTATTTGACTCAAAAATATTTGAAAAATAACATTATTTATATGTAGTTGAATCAAAACTTGCACAAAATGGAAACTCAAAAGCAAGATATATCTTGAAATAATGATGAAGATTCATTATTTTGTTTGTTGATCTTGGGTATGAGGCTATTCTCTAAACGTATTTATTGATGCTATTATCAAGAAAGAGCCAAAGATTAGTTTTTAAAACATTACTTTTACATCATAGATTGCAGATACATCAAAAGAAGTTAGGAGTTTGCATTAGATCTCCTGAAAAGGCCAATTTAAAAGAATAACTATAGAGGGCACTTTTTATCGTTGTCAACAACGATAATTAAAAATAAAAGAATATCTAAATATTTTGAACTAAATGAAACATTGCATGCTGTCATTATTACCGCTAATGCTTCAAATGATGCAAAAATGTGTTGGGAAAAGTTTGGGGATGATTTCTGAACTTGTCCAATCCCCTTCAAGATATTATATCTCAGTTTTACATATTCTGACTTGCTTCGAAGAATCGTAACTCTACTTTCGGGTGTCAGAAGAATCTGAGACTAGGATCATTTTTTATAATAATAATAATAACCCACTTTTGTAAAGCCCACTACACAGAAAGTCACATGCACAGTGTGCTGTACATAGAGAGAACAAGAAAAAATAACTTTAAAATACAGTACATTATACACTACAACTTACAAGATAGTGAAAATAACAGTTAGTTTAAGATGAAATAAAAAAGGCATGTTTTTAGTTCCTTTTTGAAAAGGTTAACTGATGTGGTGTTCTGGTTGTGTGGAGGAAGTTTATTCCAAAGATCAGGTGCGGCATTAGTGAATGAGCATTGGCCATATGTGGCAGTGTTGACAGTCTGCCGACGTAGTTGGCATGCAGCAGTAGATCTTACTCTGCGCACTGGGTCCTTTATATCAAAAAGTTCCCAAATGTACGAGGGGCCAATGTCATTTAGTCCCTTATATAGAGGTGGTCAACATGCCAACGGTAAAAATCGAATTTCCAAGGGTAATTTTAAGTGGTAAAACAAATGTGAAACACCTTGATTTTCCTTGATATATATGTTTTGTAGAGCCAGTGTTCTACCTTAACAATAAAAAACAAAAAAATCAATTATTCAGGATATTTTGATAATTTGGGGTCAAAAACAGCTGAGCAGAAATCAAATCTGGCACTTATTGCTAATTGATGGCGTCACACGGCTAAATAGAAACATACAACCCCTTGTGACAAATAATACAGGGTTTCCAAAAATTAACTGCACTTTTTTAAATGCTTATAACTTTAAAACGAGGATTCGCATGGCAACTATAGACATATGTATTGATAGAGGAGACTAGTATAATTAACTTGGTACCAAACATATTGCAATTAGTAATCTTAAAGTTACTTTAAATATTCATGAATGGTTCTCCTGTCTTCAACCATTGATCCCTCCCTAACATGTGAGCACACATTTATATTTCTTCTCAGTATGAAAGTGCACTCTTTCGGTGTTTCGCTCAACTGTAGTGTGGGAGGGAATACATTGACCACCTCTACCTTATAGGTGAACACCAGGAGTTTGTACATGATTCTTTTCTTAACCGGCAAATATTTTCTGACTTTACTGGAGGTTTGTGGTGGATGGTCACACATGGACAGGTTCCTAAAAGAAATATTATTATTTTGTTAATTTCAGCATGAGTAACTATCATGTGACTCAGACACCGGTAATTGCTATCCCATCTTTAAGATCGAAATAAAGGGTGTACGGAATTACATTCATCAGATGTTCTATCATGTAAAACAATGTCCTGCAATCACCTCTGTAAGATATTTAGTTAATTTGTTCATATATTTTCAACAATAGTTTTTACACATTTGAAAAAAAATGCACTTTTCACGCGTATTTGTGTAGCACGAATAATAAATAAGCTTTGATATTGCACACATAAAAATGTGTGTAAGCAAAATATTTAGGTTTTGATATATATCAATGACCTTTGTCCTCGACTA
This sequence comes from Ophiothrix spiculata, assembly GCA_000969725.1. Taxonomy (NCBI): domain Eukaryota; kingdom Metazoa; phylum Echinodermata; class Ophiuroidea; order Amphilepidida; family Ophiotrichidae; genus Ophiothrix; species Ophiothrix spiculata. The sequence goes on from JXSR01S004617.1 coordinate 27,667, forward strand.
CAAATGCAGGGGTGTGAGAGTCATATGATAAAAAGAGCTGAAAAAAGCTGAAAATAGTGACAAAATGCCAAAAACAGGTTGAAAATGGACCAATTCGGACTCTTTTGAAGGCATTGAAAAAGATGAAATCAGCTTAAAAGCTGAACTCCCACACCCCTGAAATGGCTGCATCCATCTAACACAGGATTCATAGCACAGGATACCAATTGGAAGCCTGAAAATTCTGGGGGGGGGGGGCCACTGAGAGTAAACGTGATGTCATCAGCGAGCAGAAATCCAAGGGAAAGGGTACTTTTTTACAAATTGTTGCGGACCGCGAGGACCGCGATAAGGTTATCAATTTCACTTTATTTTAGAAAAAAGGGTATGCTTTTATTGATTTTAAGAACAAGTTGTTGGCGATTACAATATGAATTCTAAGAACATGAATTAACAAAAAAACCTCTGAAAAATCCAGAAAAACTGCAAATTTCCATGGAACACACCCTCAATTCTACAAAATCACGTCGCTTCTATTACCACAGGCCATTTCAAGTGAAAAGGGTTCCTGTCCATGATAAGTCAGTGAATAGGGTCTCTGGGCTTTTTATGGTAGGTTAGTGAAAAGGGTACTTAAAATATGATTGGTCAGTGAAAAGGGTATCATTTTTACACAAAGGTCAGTGAAAAGGGTTAGGATTACACATCGCCCAGGTCAGTGTTTAGGGTACAAGATGTGAGGGTCTGCTCGCTGATGACACCACATGAAAGTATACAAGAAGCCCCCCTTGGGTGAAAATTGCACTTCATAGGCTATAAATGGTTTACTACCTACACTGGAACTCATAGCTATAAATCCCCATTTGAGCCTCCATAATGTATTTCCCATCTAGCCCACCCCTGTCTGATCCCTTCACATCACCTTTCCACCTCTCCCTCCCTCAAAGCTACAAAATGGCCTCTGGTTTTCCACTAGGGGTTTCCTACTAGAACTAAGCCCTCTTTGGAGCCCTCATAATGCCTTTCCCAGCTCGGTACCTCCCTGTGTATAGTCTATTGATTGAGGCTTATCCCAGTCTTCATGATTAGTATGTGATGAGAGCAATGTACTAAGGGGTGTTCAAAAAGTTTGTGGCCTGAGGGAGAAAGAGATGAGCTATGCAGTTTTCATTAAAGGTGCAATTCATGATTTTGATGTGGCCTCTTTAAAAGAAGAGTACGACATAAATATATACTGTCACTTGATTCCGACCGTTCATTTCCAAGTTACAAGCTTTTCAGCATTTTGAAAATCCCCATAGACTATGTGTTTTAATTACTGTCGGGGCCCCGACAATGATTAGAAAATGACACATTTTCTCACTTTTCTCAAAAATGCAAACACATATGAAAGAATGGTTTGGGGATAGTAACATATACCACTTGAGGATTCTTATAAGCTAAATTTGATAGAGGTGACCTTAAGGGTAAAAACTGGATCATGAATATAACACCTTTAATATTGGTATGTAAATCAATTGAGGCAATTTTCAAGTAGGGGTGTTTTGTGATGTTTTTAAACATCATTTTTTAAACTTGAATGTACACTCCCGGTCAAAAGTGTTTGCGCACCAAACCTTTAACCAGCCATATCTCGAGAACCGTTCATCATTTGCGCCATATTTTTTCGGATTTATATTTTACAAACCTAAAAACTCAACAAGAATTGCATTTATCGCATTCGAAAATATGGCGCGCTAAACATATTGTGTACTTTCTTCTGCACGTAATAAACAGAGTTTAAATACATAACTGCACATTTGTTGGAAAACCTTTTACCTGAAAATGTTCTTTACGGCTACATGGTGATAATGAGCATTGAATAATAAACAACATAGGAACATATCAAAAAGTGGCTGTGGTCTATTTGTATATGGTCCAGGAAATCGGCAATTTTTATGGTTATGGAAGATCGAATATCATACGAAATATAAATTTCTTATATTGGATACATTAAGCTCCTATAAAAACATGATTTTTTTCACAGTCGTAGTCATTTGATATAATAATTACGTTTTTGCCCGTATTCGAGGGTGCACAAACACTTTTGACCGGGAGTGTATAAGATAACAGCGAGTGTACTTTTCATGTTATCCTTCAAGAGCGCAGCGTAAAATGTACAGTAGGGGTGGTGAATTGATTTCAACTATTTCTTTCGTATTAAACATGAAAAATACACAATAAAACAGTAGGGAAAAGTTGTTAAGATTCTTTTGAGTTACGCTGTTTTACAGGTTATGCATTTTTGTGTATCCGAGTTTCTACTATATTTACTTTACGATTTTTAATGCTAATTGTTACCTTAAGTAACTTCTAATAGCCAAGTTTTAAATTTAGTAAAATAAAAACAAAAGCAGATATTTATTTGAAACTTTCCAAACATTCATCAATTGAGTTTCTTATTTTGATGCGTCTCTGGTAAAAAGTGACATAAAACTGGTGGAAAATTGTGAAATCATACTATAATGCAAATAAGTCTACTGTACCGAAAAATATCTTTATATGACACTGTTCTAACTCTGACTTACATTTTGTGGGCATAAGTGTGAAAATATGAATTTTGTTAAAATAAAGAACAAAGTATGTTTCCCAATCTAAAATTTCATTTCTGAAACAAAAATACATAAATGTGAACTTCAAATTTCCCCCATTGAATTATACAGACACGCTGCTGCCAAAAGCAGTCATATTTGGGCACAAAAATTGAGAAAATTTGTCGCAAAAAAAATAAGTCCTCCAAAACGATTACTCTTGGGGCTAAACAAATATAAACCTGGTCTAGAGGGGAGGTCTTGGCTAGAGCAAGTTTGTATTAGTTTAGCCTTAAACCTCACAGTTTTGAAGGACTTATTTTTTTTGCGATGGCCTTTATTTTTTTCACACCCCCAAAAATTTAAGGGGTAGGGGTGACATATTGCTAGAATACTTTTTTCTTGTAAATTCAACTTAGTCAAATTTTATATCACTGTTTAGCTATTGAAACATTTGAGTAAAATGAAACAAAAAGCATCATAATAGCTCTTTCCATTTTGGATTTATGACATTTTCAAGTACGAAATATTGTGAAAATTTCAGTTTTTGTGAAATCAATTGTCACCTCAACCTCCGACTTTCTATCCTTGTTACAAAAATAAGGAAATAGATTCATCCAATTCAATGCTTTGAATATCACAAGAGTACCATTGTAATACAATTAGAACAAAAAGCTAGGCAATATTTCATGGTTTTTATGTTTATACACTCAGTAGAAATTAGCAAGTCAACATTTTTGTCACCCCAAAACGGTCATTTTTGGTCAAAATCGGACCAAAAATAAGTTTTTTCTCAAAATCTGTGCAAAATATGTGGTTTAAATTGCCAAAATCTGAAAATACAGGATGTTTACCCCTAGAGACATATAAAAAATCAATATTTTTTACTGCTTTCACCCCTAAATATATTTTTCACACCCGTGTCCGCCAAACGAAAGTCAAAGCTTGAATGCTGTCATATACAAGTTTAAAAACAGTATTAAGTTGCAAACAAAATGAAAACAAAACAAACTATTTTCAAAAAATCAACATTCTCAAATTATTAAAAAAAAACTTTTTTGGATATGATATCTGAAAATAAGCCGCGGTATACTTTTGTACAGTAAAAACTTTTTTTTTCCAGTTTCGAAAAATAGGGGCGGGTGGTGGAGGATAACCAAACAACTGTTTTTTAGGCCTATCATAAAAACTCCAATAGCATTGCATCATATTGTACAGTAACTACTGAAATCCTCATTAAGTACAACATTTGCCTTGTCGTTCAATCTCAGCCATTTTCACACAAATTTTCACAAGTGAGGTGTTTTATGATCGAAAGAGCAAAGATATAGTAATAAACTGTATATTTCAAAAACGTTTAAAACTATCAAACTTTGACACACTGCCCACCTAATGACATACTGTGTTTCTTTTTGTGCCAGGTGTTTTATGTTTGTGTATGCATCATATCACAGGTATACACATAGGGGTTACACTAATGTAAGATAACATTGCATTCATGTCATAGAAAATTGTGATGTTTCTTTCAGGGGGGTCGGACATGACGTCATCAGATTTTGAAACTCCCATTCAAAAAACTTGAATTTTAACTAAAGCTCAAACAATTTCATTTTATGCCCTTACTTAGCATATACAAATATGCAGATTTCAAAACCGTTGGGGTTGGGACTTCAACCCCAGAAAACTAAAGAGATTCTGATTAAGAACTACTTTTCTTTTTATTTACACATTGAAATATATGGGCCATACTGTGTATGAATACCCCATAAAATATAAGGTAAAAAGGCAATTTATTGCGCGTCCTGCGTCGTCTGGTTTCTACCTTGGAATACAAATGCCATCCCTTCCTCCTTGAGGTTCAAAACAAAAACATACACATATTACAGTTAGAACCGATCCTGTTACAATAATCATGTTTGTGTATGCATCATATCAATGGTTACACTAATACCCGGGGGGGGGGGTACTTCTCTGTGTCAAATGGCACAAATTAGATCATTTCTTCACTAAACATTCAAAAAATTGTGCCAAAATAGCACAAGATTGAGCAAAAATATGCGATTTTTGATTTTTGAATAAATATGACTAAAAATGTGTGAGATTTGGCATATATAAGGATGGGTCCCTTTTCTTGAAAATTGATATTTGGATGGGTGGCTTTTCAAATTCACACACGCACATCCCTACCCAAACCAAATTTGAGTACCCCCAACCCCCGACACATGTTACAGTTAGGACAGATTCAGTTACAATATCACGTTTGTGTATGCATCATCTGAAGGGTTACACTAATGTAAGATAACATGGAGTTCATGTCATAGAGAATGTTTGCAGGTAGACATAAAGTATACTTGAAGATCTAAGGTTCAGGATGGGTGTTGTAATCCTGGCAAATTTAAAGATGCATTTATTTTAGGTTTACATGAGTGTTTTAAATAATCTGTTATATCACATGTTTCAACCATGGTTTATCCGTTTATTCCCTATCATAAGTGTGTACATTTTGGTGTCCATCTATACCATCTTTTAAAGGGCATTGGACAAAATTTTGAAATTTTATTTGTTGATGATTTACACTTTTTTAGAAAATAGCAGTCAATTACCAGATATCGGGAAAATGTTGATCTAAACCTTCAGAAAATTCAAAAATTTGAATTTTATTTTGTTTGTTGATCTTGGGTATGAGGCTATTCTTTAAACGTATTTATTGATGCTATACATCAAGAAAGATCCAAAGATTTGTTTGTAAAACATTCCTTTCACATCATAGATTGCAGATAAATCAAAAGAAATTTTGAGTTTGCATTGCCATTAGATCTCCTATAAAGACCAATTTTAAAAATTCAACTATAGAGGGCAGTACAACGATAATTAAAAAATGAAATATCTAATATTTTGGTATATATAGGGTTTGAATTTGACAATGAAACTTTGCATGCTATCATTATTACCGCTAATGCTTCAAATGATGCAAAAATCTCAAACTGCTTGGGAAAAAGTTTGGGGATGATACTGAACTTGTCCAATGCCCTTTAAGGGGTAGGGCAAGATCATGACAAATGACATTTCAGCTATTTATAATGAAAGGTCCTCATTTTGTAAATATTGATAAACCTGAGTTGAATTAATGGCATTTGTAATTTACAGAGTCCAATGAAGGCATTATAAGTGCAATCCTGGTTATCAGCCTAGGGGAATCCCTATCTTGATGGCTAGTAACTGCCAGCTGATAGACCCCTATAAAACCTGACACCCAATGACCCTGTTTTTTACAATTTCTACGCCCAATTCCCTACTTTTCCAAGTCCAACCCCTATTTTTTGTCCTGGGCTGAAAATCTCATAACCTTGCCGTAAAACAATCCAAAGAGGCCTAAAAAACACTCACAAAAAACAGTTATCCTTATTTCAGTGTTTGGATTTCAGCTTGGAGTCATAGACCGACCTGCGCTGACGTCACTTGTCTCACAAAATGGCGGATATCGTCTTTACCCACAAAATGGCGGACTTCATCTTCCAAAAGTTTTCAGTTAAAACTTTCGAAAAATTGATCATCTTGACCAATCATTTGAGACTTGCCAGTAAAACAATGTATTCTATTACCTTTCTGATATACTGGTTTCAAAATATAACAAGTATTCACGCCAAAAAATCACAATTTATCTGATCGAACGCAACACATGGAAAGTTTGATTTGTTTACGTTCGTCATGACTGTAGTACAATACTGCGATTATTACCGCTACGAACAATGACCGCTACTGATGTATGCTACACCCGGAAGTTGAGTCAGAGTAAGAGATAAATCACCCGGATGCGTAGATGGCTCTATTGCATACAGCATAACCAATCTTCCATCTTCACACTCGAATATACCTGTATTTTTCGGACTGTCACACGTACTGAATGATCCCTTTTTTGTCAGAAATTCTACACTGAATGCCCCTTGATTTGTAGCTGAAGTTGGGACATGCCCCTCACTTTTGAATTTGACCCCCACCCTGGGGGTCATGTGGTGTTGAGAGGGTCTCATTTGATTTTAGCACAGAAAGGGATGTCCGACACGTATGAGTTGATATCGGGAGATGTTGGACACAATTTTAAAAGTTTAATCCCAGGCTTTTAGCGTACTTTTGGCGTACTGTATCTTGCGCTCTAATTAAATGCAATCTTACACGTGCCTCATTATTATATTCACGCATAAGACCATGCGTGTTACTCTCGCCAGTGTGCGTTTGTGCTTAAAGGTGTATGACTTTATTAAAAATGTCAACTTTTTGCTTAATTTTGCTATACCAAATCCACTCGTCCAATTCATTATTCAACTACCGACTTTCTGAATGTACATCGCCTTTACTGTTGAGTTATTTCATACAAACGTGCCAGATATGGCTAAAAATACTTTAATAATGCTTCAGAAATAGAATATGATGGGTTGTTGAACTTTGGAGTACAGAAATATATTAATTCACATAATTTGTCAGTCGGAAAACAATTGAATTGGACGAGTGGATACGGTATCTCAAAAAGTCGGTGGCCATATTTTTTTTATTTTATTTTAGGAAAGAAGTACAGAAGGACCATAGCATAAGTAAAAAAAAAAAAAAAAAAGCTGTTTTTAAGTTTTAAGTGTTTTTGTCTTGATTTGTATGATTTTGCCATACAGGTCAATGGCAAAAAGCGGTAAAACATGTGAAATTTGTGTTTTATTTTGACAGCTGCCTTGAAACATACAGTAAGCAATCAGACTCCATAGCACAGGGATTCTCAACTAAGCGGTGCACACGCCAAATTTGGCGCTTTGACACTCTCTAAAAATAAAGAAATACATTAGAAATAAACTGAGAAATAGGCAAGTTTGGTGCTTTCCCCTACATTTTTTCATTTATGTGGCGCATTGTAAGGACTAGTTGAGAAACCCTGCCATAGCATATCTCTTGTATTCTACAACATTGTGAACTGGTGTTTTTGTGTTGTGTAAGACACTAGTAAATTATGATTGATTAGAATTGGTTTAAAGACCAAATCACTAATTTGAATGAATCTTTTAATGACTTCGGTATTATTTTTGATTAATTTTGTTGCTACCACATGGATATCCTTGAACACAAGTTTATTTGAATATTCATCAATATTGGGTATTAAAGTGAATTGTTATGATTCAAAAAATATGGACTGTTTTATTCCCGTATGGTCCTTGGTGTATGACCGTATTGGTTGATGCGCGCCAATTAGCGGAAGTCCTGCTTACTGTATGGTTCAAGGTTTATAGAGCGTAATTACCTTGTCATTTTTCTCTGCGATAACAACATAGTTAACGGCATCATTACATAGCATTCGTGGTGGTAGCGCCACCACAGTACAGAACCCATAATGAATGGCATTGCACAACACTTCCGCGGCCTGCCCAGTTTGCGCCACAAAGCGGCATCGATCATAGCAGTTATGTACTGCCCTCGTTTGCCGCTGGTCTATATATACACTGTGGTACAGCACAGTGCTCGTTGCGACGCGCTTATATGAAGCTGCGACTGGATGACATCTCCGCATGCTACTGGGCACGGGCCGAGGTTTCAACGAGGGCGTCACCTTGATGCAGGGATCCACATCGGTCAGGAGAAATGCGACGATCACCTCAGTTTTCACTTTAATAGAGGGCGCTGCGTAAACTGCGTAAACATTCACTGATTATATTTCCTACTTTGGATGGCTAGTGTATCACATCATAGCTATGAGGTCAATTCTGGCTGATCTGCTTCCAAACTCGGTAATGTAATTATTGCCTTTGACGAATCCTAAATGCTATACTCAGTTTATGTTTTAAAACATTTTCCAAACTTTTTTAAAACGCCAAACCATCTTATCCATAAAATTTCGAAAATGCTAGCTTCATCCAGTCAAACAGAGATCCCATGAGATGAAATGCAGCATAACATTTCTTGCTTCTAACTTTGTTCCACACACAACAACTCAAAGTAATGGCACATTAACCACATATCTGACAGGTTCAATAACCCTTTTATGTTCTCAAATACGATATCCAGTCAGAAAATTACAACATTTATTCCTTTGTACTTCATTCCTCTCACAACACAAAGTAATAAAGCATAAGCCTCAAAATTGATAGATCCATATATTCACAAGCAAGCTTAAAGCATCCATGAAACTGTCTGCGTGCATCCAATGCAAGCACATCATCAAGCGCTGCTAGAAATCCCAAGCCAAGCAACATCACCTTGCTCCTCAAGTACATCACCGCCGCAGCATCATCCAACTATTTTTAGTGTTGCATCAAACCCCCACACATGTGTGGATAATTTCCTTGATTCCTAAAGTAACTGGTAATATCATCAAACTCTTTGCCTGACTGTTTCGTATACAACTCATTTGATGCCAGGCATTTACCCAAGCGAAGTTAAACTCTTGGGCTAATGACCTTTGATGACAACAGGAGTATCAAACTACTCTGTGTCTCCATCATGTGAAATTCCACAACGCTGATCAACAAACTTATGCACTGCACCGCTAGACTAATTATATTGCCTTACAAATGGTTATATTTATCCACTGCTACATATATAGAAAATAGTTCATGGAATTCACTGGATAACTTCTAAGAAATTGGAAAATGTAGGCTAAAATTAGTCTCTATATCTTGTAATAGGCCTATGAAATTTCAAAATGCTGATCAACAAACTTATGCACTGCACTCAAATAGCTAGACTAATTATCAGTATTGCCTTACAAATGGTCATATTTATCCACTGCTACATATATATAGAAAATAGTTCATGGAATTCACTGGATAACTTCTAAGAAATTAGAAAATGTACACTAAACTTTCAAACTTGAATATAACATATGGCTAGACTAATTACAAATGTTTTATTTATCCTAGGGGAGGGCAGTCGCGATTTAGTAGAAGCTAGTAAACTTAGGGCTAGGGATTTCCAAAACGCAACATTTTACGTGTCTTTCTATTGGCGCATTAATATTGAAAATGTTACAAAATATTTATTTTTACCTTTATCAAATAATAACAAAAGTGCTCCTATAGTGATTATTGTATTATTCTAAATCCGATGGGGTTCATGCCTTTACCCCCACTCGTAGTAAAGGAATTTTAAGTTTATTTGAAGCACTATTTTAACATAATTGAAATTAGACGAGCGACACAGCGGAAGGTTTTCACTATCAAATATAACAGTAAAGAGGCATATCCACCGTTGTCTGATTTATCCACTGCTAATACATTTGTAAATACATAGAAATAGTTCATTGAAATTTACTTGATCTCTTGTCATAGAAATGTAGGCTAAATTAGTGTCTATGTGAAATTCCACAACACTGATCAACAAACTTATGCACTGCACTCGAATAGCAAGACTAATTATATTGCCTTACAAATGGTTATATTTATCCACTGCTACATATATAGAAAATAGAAAATAGTAATAATGTAAATGGGATTTACTGGATATAAACTTCTAAGAAATTGGAAAATGTAGGCTAAAATTAGTTTCTATCTTGTATATGAAATTTCAAAATGCTGATCAACAAACTTACACACTGCACTCAAATAGCTAGACTGATTATATTGCCTTACAAATGGTTATATTTATCTACTGCTACATATATAGAAAATAGTTCATGGAATTTACTTTATAACTTTCGAAGACGTTGGAAAATGCAGGCAAAAATTTCAAACTTAAATAGTATAGGACATATGTACTGCGCTGCTCATGAAATGGCTAGACTAAATAAATATTGCTGTACAAATGTTTTATTTATCCACTGCTGCATTATAGTAAATACATACAAAAAGTTAATGAAATATGAAATCTCTGTGTCATAGAAATGTAGACTTAAATTAGTCCCATCATGTGAAATTCCACAAAGCTGACCAACAAACTTGTAGGCCTATATCACTGCACAGCTCATGAAATAGCTAGATTAATTAGGCCTATATTACCTTACACAAATAAACTTGGCGCCGTAAGTTCTTACCCATGATTTCTACATGCCTGTAGTTGAATTGTATTTAAGTTTTTAATATAATTTTTGGCACACCAACACTCTCATCGATTGGAAGTCTGAATGGCTCAACAAACGTGTATTGTATGGCTCACTATATAAATAGCTAGACTAATTGTGTACCGCCGCGGCAAAAGGGTCCAGTTGTCGGCTCGTACATGTTGCTCCTTGTAGCATATCTAATGTATGGTATTTGTATACATCAGATATGCT
>JXSR01S004617.1:73459-88782 GCA_000969725.1 Ophiothrix spiculata
GTGACTGACTCTCCTTTATGAAGCATTTACACTTTTTACGTCCTTTGGCAAGCCATTTTGTTTTCAAAATAGTAAAATATAGTGTTTTTCTTATTCAAAAAATAGTATGGGTACATTTTTGGAGCATTTCCAAAATTTCACTTCCATGTCACACTTTGACTCCCAACCTGGTGAAGTGACCCACATATGTACTATAATAATGTATAGATCAGACACGTATCCTTACTTACTAATTGAGAGCTTTGTTTACATCCTAGACCCTTTTGGAAACAAACTGTTGTGGATGTATTAGTCCCTTTTGGAAACAAACAATTAATTTGTGTGTACTGGTAAACTCAGTGAAAGCAACTTTTGGGCAAAAATGGCTTGGTTCCATTAAACTACCAAGTACTGCATGCACTAAGTCCAAATACGTCACAGACCGGAGTTAGCTATAATCACGGAAATGTTGCCAGAGCACCGTATACCCATTGGCTTGCCTCAGTGAGTGTTGGATTGGGATGCAAGAAGTCCCGGGTTTGATTCCGCCCATTTTTAACATGTAAATTTCTGAGGAGATATAAAATATATTCATTGTTAAAATGTAGTGCTCCTTCCTGGGTGCTCACTTAGCAAGGATTCCTGCAGGATTCCTGCAGGATTGCTAGTTCTTAATGGGAGATTCTAATATCAATCTTTCAATCTGTTGCGTTCTATATCTAGTATCTTGGTGCCAGTTCTGTGCTACCGGCCGACTCAAGACGTCACCTGTCAATCCATGAATACCTCAGCTATGACCTGCTGGAGAAAAATGGCGTCAGAATACCAAAGGGAGAGGTCGCCACAACACCACAGAGGGCATATGAAATAGCTAAAAGTCTAGGTAAGCATCAGATTGGACTGGACCATAACATTTAGAGGGGGAGTTAGTCCTGGTTACCTTACGACTTGAATTAAAATGTTCAGTGAAAGTAAACCCACAATCATTGGAATAAAGTTAGTGTTGTCATCATGTGTATAACGCTTTGGTGTGAACAGGGGTGTGAGAGTTCCTCTTTTCAGCTGATTTCCTCGTTTTTGAAAATGTTCATGGGCTAGAATTTTAGCTTTTTCATTCATTTTCAGCCCATTTTTGACCTTTTACCCCAACTTTACGACGCTTTTCCTCGTTTTTGTCAACTGGCCTCTCACACCCCTGTGTGAAGTACATGATGTGTAGCACTATTTGTTGTTGGCAAGAGCCACGCACCCATGATTGGATACCATGTATACTCTACAAACCTTGAAGTATGCAACAAGCAGCCGATTAACGCACATAAACCAATATGACCATACGGGGAAGTAAATTAGTCCATATTTCTCGAATCATAAAAACGTACCAAATCTTGCTAAATATTCAAATGAACGTTTGGTCAATGTTTATCTATGTGTTTAATGTTGGGAGTTCACTGTTAATAACAAAACCTTTTACACGGTGTTTTATTCGTTCGTGTAAACATAAGTGTAAAATCATACAAATTCTCTGTTATTTTTCATAAGACAAGGTTCAAGATTTGACCCCGATTTGACTGCTAAAAGTGAAAAATTCAGTTAAAGATATGAAAATAATATTCAAAATATCAATCATTTTTAGGGTAACAATGTCTGTATTTTCTGATTTTTGGACCAAAATGGTAATTTAATTTTTATGTGTAATTTTCCAGAAAATTTCAGGTTTTTGTCCATTTTTTACCAAAAAATTTGATTTTTCAGTGACAAAATATTTTACCAGCCATTAAAAATTGTATTGTGTAGACATTAAATGTTATAAAATCAATCTTTAGAAGTAATTTTATACAAAGAATGATTAGGGCTTAAATATTTAAAATGAAACAGATTTTAGTTAAATCTATTGCATGGTATGGCTATACTATTCACTCAAAATCAACATTCTATGTGACAAAAGGCGGTCCAAAAATGATCATTTTCCGGAAAAGGCTATTGCACTGACAAATTTCTTCCATTCACATATTGAATTGTCTGATTCATTTTTTTTTACAGGTTCAGAAGATGTCGTAGTTAAAGCTCAGGTTCTAGCTGGTGGAAGGGGGAAAGGTGAATTTGCATCAGGTCTGAAGGGAGGAGTCAAGCTAGCGTACTCGTAAGTTAATTTGACGACCAGAGTCACTTGGTATGAAAAGCACTAGTGGTATGTCTTTACACATTGCAAGTGGTAGTAGATGCAGCTCTTAATGGAAACAAGGTCTGCGCACGAAGTAAAATGCACTATGTATGTACTCGCTTATGGTGCAGAATGTCCTGTGTTCAAATCTTCGAAAGTGCCAAAAGTTGATCGTACTTGAAATTCCCTTTGACAAGAAACTGACGGCTACCGTATAGCGGAATATTTTCGCAGGATTAATTTTTTGCGATTTAGCCAGTTCTGGCTACTTCAGTGGTTTTTAAATTCGCGTTTTCAAGTTTATATACATATTGAGGTCAATGTTAAAACAATATTTTCGCGGGGTTTAAAATTCGCGGTCGACTGATTAACTGCTAAAAGCGTGGAAATTAAACCCCTGCGAAAATTTTCCGCTATACAGTAATTCATGGAAACCTGTACGAAACTCGGGAGCTGATCCAGGCTGCGATGTTGTATGTGGGCTAATCAAGGTTCAGTGCCCCCTAGAGGTTGCTGCAGAACCTGAAATGGTGTGGAATGGAACTTACCTGGGCCACAGTGATCAGCACACACTTGTAAAGTGTGCGGAGCCTGTGTGGAATTACAATCAGGGAGGCATAGCGCATTTTTAAATCCCCAGTATTTATCTCTTTTAATGTCAAGATTTACATGCTCCACCAGGGACCCTTAACTGGTCTAAGCGGGCCACTGGACTCCCCGCTGTGGGGCGCAAATGCTCCACTCGCTACGCTTGTTACGCTTTGCATTTTCCTGTTTTTGACCAGGAGTCACTTGCATCTCTGGACTACAAATCCTAACATAGAAGAAAACTAAGATGTCTGATTTTTATTTCCAGGTTAAAAACAATTTATTTTAATAAATTAACATGTTAAAACATATCAATAAACAAATATGTATACAATACTTAAAAACATAAAGACTAATGTTTTGGACAGATAAAACTGTTCTTTAACAAGGAAGATAAAAACATGAGACAACTTAACACAACAATCCTACTGTTGTATTAGGTTGTCTTGTGATTTTATCTTATAGTGGTGAAGAATAGATTTATCTGTCAAAAACGTCGGTCTTTATGTTTTTTAGTATTGTATACTATATATACCCCTTTGGATGTTGATATGTTAATAAATTGTTTTAACCTATTTTCCATTGATTTTATGTATCTTTTGAATCTATTGTGATCCATCCTAAGAACCCCTGCTGGTCAGCTGTTCTCACTGTTTTTATCATTTTATTTCCAGGCCTGAAGAAGTGAAAGATTTAGCAGAGAAAATGATAGATCATAAACTATTTACCAAACAAACAGGGGCTGCTGGGAGGATATGCAAATCGGTATGTAGTAGGTCTAGATCATTTATTTGATAGCATGTTCCAGTTTTAAGGTACTTTCAATCAATGCTGTATATAGCGACTAAATTTGTTACATATGCGACCAAATTTCTGCTGCTGTGATCGAACTATGTTTTCATCAAATTTGTTCATTTTTCCAGCATATAGAATAGCATCTACATAATAAATAATTAAACATTGTTACGGTTGATCGAGCGGATCAAGGACAATAATACTCAATAGAACGTTAATTGTGAAATTGGACCAGAAAATTTTACATCCAAATATTTGACAAAGCATAACTTCTGTTCTAGATTACTGATTGAAATGAATTAAAACTTAAAAGGTATCTTAAAGTTCAATTCATGTATATAAACTTTACTTTCACTATTCATTTTATGACTATCCATTAAACCTAAGAAAATTACACGCAATGATTGTAAAGTTTTTCTGGGACATCCTGTATACACAATTATTTGTTTTGAGAATTCAGTTTTACAATGTAAAATATCTAAACGTATCACCTCAGTTTTGTTTACTTTCTGGGAATGCCCACAATAACACATGTACAGCTGTCAATTTTTGTGACCCTGAGAAAGGTAAGGCAAGAAATATTTTGGATTTTTTTGACCCAACCTGTCGTTATGAAGCAGAGAAGATAGTGAAGCTTCAACATCAACAGTGAATTCAAGATTTGGAGTTTTTTTTTCATGTACGGTTAATGATTTAACTGGTGACATTTTTTTCTTTAGGAGCCAATTACTTTTATTAAAATTAAAATTATTTTTTCTGTTAACTTAACTTTTGGGCTGAAAAGTAGACAAAATTGGTGTAAAATAGTATTGCAATTTTCCAATTTTTTTAGGACCTTGACAAACTTTTGCCTCAAACAGGCACCAAAGTGTTGTTTTGGGTGATATGGGGGAAAAATGACCACATTTTTCTTTGGGGAAGCTCCCCCAGGGAAACAAAAATATTAGACTCAACCAATGGAAACAAATTGTCATATTATTGGTGGTGGTTAAATGTGAAAAAACTAAAATTTCGACTTAATTTGTATTTCACAAATTATCTAATGCATTCATTTTCTCCAAATGATTTGCTTCAGGTTTTAATAGTGGAACGCATGTATATAAGAAGAGAGTATTACTTCGCAATTACCATGGATAGGGCGTTCAAGGTGAGTTAGAACAAGTGGCATAAGCTCTATTCATACACTCCGCGAGTCTCCTACCTAATCAGAACGCAAGAGTACGCAGAGTGCAGTGGATCTTCACAATGCACTGCGCTTGTTGCATTCCGATTTGCGTGGCAGATGCTAAGAGCGTATGAGTGTTTCATTGTTTTTGTCGGGTGATTATTTATTTAGTTTTAGAGACGTTTCGGATTTTTTAAATTAAAGACCTTATTTCTTTTCACAAAAGATACAATATTATTTTTCTGTCACATATGAATTAGATTAATACATTTGCATTCCATATATGCTCGCATAATGAGATAAAATCAATGCATTTGCGGTGAATTTTGATTGCTGTCCACTGCACTTGTAGAGCGCCGATGGCAAAAATTTGGTGTTTTCATTGATAGCTGCTTTTTGTTAAATTTGATTGTTTCCCTGCATGGCACATTTTTCTTAATATTTGCTATTTGTAAACATGATCTACTTGCAGAATTGATAAGGTTATTCATCAACATCAGAAGCAATAAAAGTTTTGAAAAATATGGATGTTTTTTATGATTGGTTAAATGCATTTAAACTTGAAATTTCAAAAATGTTGTAATAAGGCAGTTATTAATTAAATAATGCGATTGGGGTGCTTAAAGGGTTAACCTATAAACAATAAATAAATATATATCCATATTTGATCTATCTCATCACTTATTTTGTCAAAGATGACTTATCACCAATGTGATATTTTAACTTTTATTCATGAAAAGTAGAATAGTAATTTGATTTTAGTCAAAATAATGTTCTCAATATGTTGTAGAAATCATTGTTGTAATTAAAATTTAATTATAAGTGCTTTAATTTTTGTGTAAGCTAATGTATGACTTCTGACTTTACGGTTAACGAAAAGTACACTATATTAGATACTCAAAAGGTATTCCACATCGTCACGCTAACAAAATAATGGCCAAACTTCCATGGCTGCCGTATGTGACATTTATATCCTACATTACTATGAAAATCCATTCAAGTTGGGTAAACAATAGAAGAGCGCTTACTTCAGTTTGGGTGAACCCGATAAATACAAAACATGTTCAGTTGAGGGTCACTGTGTGTAATATCAACCATCCTCAAAAGGCTAGGGGATAGTGCTGTGCTTTACATCATATTGATTGAAATCAATATCCATCTTTAATGATGTGTTATGTTTGGCGAGTGCAAGTGTGTTAGACAAGTTGGCACCATACATGAATGAGTATACACAGAATTGTCATATGGCAGCCATGGAAGTTACACCATTATTTTATTAGCGTGATGACATTCTTCTATTTTTTATTGGAAAACTCTTAAACAGTATTAAAACATGAATATTTTCATGCTCATTAATTTAGAATCATGTTTTTATTTTCATTTTGTGTTTTAATTTTTGCGCTTAACATGCAGCCGGTATATTCATACCATTCTCACCGTACATTTATATTTGTGCAAAGTTAATTGAGCGCAAAAAGCATTAAAATAAATTTAGAGCAAAAATAAACCACTTTTACAGTATTGAAATCAGTTTTTTTTTTTCAAATCAGTGTTACAGTTTTAGGTTGTTTTTGTTTAAGTTTTAGAGTTTATACATGCAAAAATTACATGTGTTAAACATGCTCTGTTTCAGACGATGTTGGCCATGCCTCATCATCACCAAATTCAACTGGTATTCATAGGCAGTATCGCCTGCTGTTATTTCAATTCGTAGAAAGATAGTCCCTCGAATAAACTTAAATTACTTTGTATACGAATGGGGTCGCGTGAACCTCAGCGGATTTAGAATAATATAATAAAATTGATCCCTATAGGAGAACTTTTTTCTTTTTTTAAAGAAATGTTTAGAATATGACTTCTGTAATAATGTAAATATCAATGCGCCAATAGAAATATACGTAAAATGTATACTAAATTTGCGTGTTAGAAATCCTTAGTTCCTAAATTTACTATCTTCTAATAAATCGTGACCTGTACCGCCTGGTCTGTTTTAATATTGTCAATCCATCCCTTTCTCGTACTATATAGGGGCCAGTGTTAATTGCCAGTGCACAAGGTGGAGTGAACATAGAAGATGTTGCTGCAGAGAATCCAGATGCTATCATTAAAGAACCTATAGACATACAAGAAGGTCAGCGTCTTGATTAAAGGGATTGCCCATGATTTTCCAAAATTTGAAAAAGTCTACAGAACTGTTAATTTGAACCTACTAAATAGTGCAAACACATTTAAAAGTCAGAAATCAACACAATTCTTTTTGTAAAAAAAACCCTGTTTTACTTATAGTATTGCGATTGTGTCCTTTCCCCAACTTTCTAAATAGTTCCATCCACCTTGAGAAAAAAAACCATGTAAATATCTCTTTTGAAGAAGCTATATACACGTTTTAAAGAATATATGGGTTATGAAAAACTATTTATAGCTGTGTTATTTACCTATACGCCAAATTTAACAACTCTCATACACGGACATATGCGCGCATCAAACCTACACACGCAAGATATTCTGTGCATTAACCTATTGCATTCATAGTACGCATTGTGTTAGTGCATCATTCGATTAGATTAATAACTAAATCAGGCCATTGGGCAAGTAAAAATTAATTTATTCTAAAATTTATTACCGTACTGACGCATGTAAATCCCATCTTCGCGCAATGTACCACCCGTATATTTACAAACATTTTCAGGAAATTAATGTACACGCAGGTAAAGTCCCATTGGTATTCTTTAGAAGTCGCCAAATTATCATCCCAATACCATTTTATTTGTGGCCATAATTTGCTGAATCACCTAGAAATTTATTATAATATCAAAATCTGCTTTAAAAAATAGTCGCAAACTCATCTCAATTACGATAGAAATGGGTACATTCTATCCAAAATGTCTTATAATTTGTGGGAATATCACGGCTGATCGCGGATGAATATACACCTTTTTACTGTTTTATGTTCCAAGTTTCAACAGATGGCGACGTTTACGTTCATATAATGGTAAAAATATCTATCGGACATGCGCAATCGCAATTGTTACTGTAACAAAATTCCAAAATGGCGAATGTCACGATCGGATGTGCAAAAATAATTTCACCATATTTAACCTTGATTGGTACGTTCCTGTAAGTGTTTGTTGAAAAAACTCTTGGGGATAATTTTAAAGAATATTTACTGAACTGAATCCTGAAATATTTGATTCAAAACATTACAATGAATAGATTGATTTGATTCCTCTTGGTCAGACAGTTCACTGGCATTGTTTTCCTCTGTAGATCGACCGGTTAGTTCTGTCTCTCTCGTGCGTCCTCGCGTAAAGTCCCAACCCCTAACTTTGATCCAAGTTCATGTTCAAAAAAGGTGGGACATTACTCGAGTCAGTACGGTAATTCAATTCAGTAGGCTATATAAAACAATTATATTTATATTTTTCAGATTTTTGAATTAAAACTATGATTCTTCTGTGACTAAAGTTTATTCACTTCAGGTCCATAGTTTTAACCAGAGATCTTCAAGTCAGTGTATATTTGTATACTATTGCCTCATGAGCAGTCAATAGTTGTAAAATTTGTATAGTATCACACTCAAAAGGCAGTTTATATTCTTATATGAAGCCGTTCAATCCAAAGGAGCTGTAAATGCAGCAAACTTCATTTTGCGCTACAGGTGAAAATATGTATCAAGGTGGTAATTTGCCGAACTTGATTTTTTGACAGATTCACAATCCTTGTGCTTACTTCAAAACACCAAACAAAGTTTCATTTGAAATAAATGATTGCAAATATAAATAAATCTGTTTATTTTTAGGACAATCAACAGAAAATATAGAACTGATTTTTGAACGCGTTTATCTCAGTTAAACATTTTAATCCCTTACAATCTTTGACGGACCATAACTTGACTTCTGGAAATTGAGTGAAGTTCATGAGGTGTCATTTTAAATCTTATAGCATGGTCTTGGCAAATATTTAAAAAAAGTGAAAATGACAAAAGGCTGCATTTACGGCTGGGTTAGGATGGACGGTCATATATCTGATTAAACTATGTATTTAAAATGTAAATTTTCTCACCGTGAGAGCTTTTTTAAATGTAGTGCTGTTTTCTCTTCACTCTGATGTTGTGCTGATGCTGCTGATGTAATTATTAACAGGGATGTGTTAGTTTCTTCCTAAAGTTTTTTGCACATTGGCTTGTTTTGCAGGTATTCAGAGAGAGCAAGCGATCAAAGTAGCCAAGGCAATAGGAATCGATGGACGCTGCGTTGACCAGGTAGGTATTCTATGCATCACCGAGGAAAACGTGAGGTCCTTTGGTCAAGCCCTGCTGTGGGTTGTGTCTTTGAGTGATCAAAGTAGCCAAAGCAATAGGAATCGATGGACGCTGCGTTGACCAGGTAGGTATTCTATGCATCACCGAGGAAAACGTGAGGTCCTTTGGTCAAGCCCCGCTGTGGGTTGTGTCTTTGAGCGATCAAAGTAGCCAAATCAATAGGAATCGATGGACGCTGCGTTGACCAGGTAGGTATTCTATGCATCACAGTGAGGAAAACTGAGGTCCTTGGTTCGAGCCCCACTGTGGGTTATGTCTTTGAGCAAGACATTTAATCTTGATTGCTTGTCAACCCAAGCATATTGGGGAGCTGATGTTTGAGATGAGATTGCAATCTAAACTTCTCAAACAAACAAAAGTTTGGCAACTTTTTTAACCGCCTATATCTCATTTGTTTGAATCTTGTTCATCTATTTGATACATTATTTGATTAGCTAGCATTCTCTTCTTTGTAACAAGATCTTGCTTTATAGCTGAGTAATTCCATTCTCTTTGCAGGTGGGTCCCAGGCGGTGTGTGAATGGAGCAGTATCTCTGTCAATCCTATTGATTATGATGCTATAGGATAAATCAGTGAATTCTGGTACTAGGGTGAATAGTGCATACAAATTTTTGGTTATGATTATTATTTTCATCACTTCATATTGATCTCTAGTTGGTGGAAGATAAATGTCATAAGCTTGCTATTAAAAGTGTAAAATGGGATAATTTGAGAACTGTTAATCCAAATAAATATTGAATGGATCTATAGAAGGTTGCTGCTGGCAGATTGGAGTTCTGGATCTCTGGCTTTCCAAACTAGTGTTCATTTCTAAGGGACGGCCTGTATTTGTAAAGATTGGAGTACCCATTTTTCTTTCGAGACATGTCAAACCTTCACGTTTGAGCCAGAGCTCCTACGGCTAAACAACCTAGAGTGTGTTCACTTGAGCTCCTCACTGTCAGAACAAAAGCCATAAGAAACCTGTTTCACACAGGAATATTTGAAATTGAGCTCCTCATGGCACTCCTCACTAAACTCAGGCAGGAGAATGATTGACAGAGCTGCCACAATTTCTAGAAATGAAGGTCTGAGATGTACAATGATCTAGAAGGATATTTTCAGACTCAACTTCCCAGATGTACCATACATCAGTAGCGGTCATTGTTCGTAGCAGTAATAATCGCAGTATTGTACTACAATCGTGACGAACGTAAACAAACAAAACTTTCCCCTTTCCATGTGTTGCGTTCGATCAGATAAATTGTGATGGAGTGAATACTCGTTATATTTTGAAACCAGTATATCAGAAAGGTAATAAAATATATTGTTTCACTGGTAAGCCTCAAATGATGGTTAAAGATGATAAATTTTTCAAGAGTTATAACTGAAAACGGAAGATGAAGTCCGCCATTTTGTGGGTAAAGACGATATCCGCCATTTTGTTGGACAAGTGACGTCAGCGTTGACTCTTAACGTGCGCTTTAACAGCGTGAGCGTAAACAATCATAATCAACAAATCATACCCTGCAAATATGTGCATAAATAAGCGCGTTGGTTCACAGAAGGACTTAACAACCGTCGGAGAGTAAGAAAAACTCTGCGATCGAATGAAAAACAACTCTGAGATAAACTAAAGCTGTGATTTTGGTAATGTGCAGTTGCAGCAGACATGATAGATGTAGTTGTAACAGTAGTTTTCATTTGCATAATGGGGCTCAGTGATTTGTCATTGTAAATACCGTACTGACGCGTGTATAATCCCATACTCCATTTAAGTCCCCCCACCTAAATTAACAAAATTTTAGTGAAATTAATGTACACGCGTGTTAAGTCCCATTGGTATTTTTTAGGAGTCCCCAAATTATCATTACCAAAATATTCCAATAATCATTTCACTGATGGCCATAAGTTGCCAAATGACCTTGAAAATTATCAAATATCAAAATCTACTTCCAAAAATAGTCGCAAACTAACCTCCATCATCGTGGAAACTGGTGACATTTTATCGAAAATGCGATGTCACTTGCAGGAAGATCGCCGATTGGTCTTTTCTCTTTATTTTGTTTTGATCTGTTGATCGCCAAAAGATGATGATATAACGGTAAAATTAAAACAGAACTCTGCTCCATGTGCTACAACGAGATGACAGGGAGTACAGATTCGTCTGTAGTGTATAATCGTTAACTCTAATCCAAATGTTAATCTATGATGTCTGATTTCATATCCCTTTGAGATGCCAGGTCTCATAATATAGTGATTTAAAAGCTATATTTTGTGAGTTTTATAGTTTGTATTGGCATGTTCACATGGTTGCTTGTGAACTAGGTATTGCAGTAGGGTCTTGATCCAGTTACTTCAAAAAACAGTTTTCTTTTCCTCTCGAAACCTGCACAAGACTTTGGAAGATGGTCCTAATGTCTTGCAATGAATGTTGTTGAACTCTGAATGCACAATAGAGGGTTTGCACGATGCGATGCGCACTATACACGCAGACAGTTTTCTTTGTGTTTCCTCTGCCATGCGTCCCACCAAGAAAGCTGTCTGCATATTGAAATTATCAAAATCAACTAAAACTGTTGATTTACTGTATGGCATGATTTGCAATTTTAACTAAACGAATGTGCTATCATTTATGTCACTTTATTTTAACGTGGAACTTTAAAATTAATGAAATGCTGTGGAAATTCTTGTTTCTGCTCATGCGAACATTGTGGAAAATTGGTGTTGTTAGTGCGATATGATGTCATGTGCAAACCCTAAATTGGAGTGGAATTGAGCTGACTTAGCCACAGGGGTCGGCACACATGTGATGCTGAGGCCATGTTAATGGTGCGTTTACACAGTGACGACTTGTTTCGACGTAGGGTAACATATTTGCGACTAAAAAGTTGTAACTGAAAGCGACTGATAGTAATGATAGCGTGCGTAGCTAGAAGCGTGTATGAGTGTTAACTGACTTTAACTAACGATGACGGGCGTAAAAAAATACGCAGGTCTACTTTGCTTGTCGTTACCCCCAAGTCGTCACAGTGTAAACGCACCTTAAATTATCAAAATCAAGAAGGCGCAGTGCATTTTTCATCTCCAACATTTTGATTTATTTCTCTGTTTCAGGCTGCTGATATGTTTACCATCTTATATAACATGTTCATCAAGTACGATGCTACTATGCTAGAAATTAACCCGCTTGCAGAAGATAACAATGGAAATGGTAAGCTATATGTTGCCATTTTCAAAAGTAAAGGAAAGCTGCATTTCAAGTTTTATGCTATATCAAGAGCAAACCTTTTCTTTACCGTCCGTATGGTTTGCGCCTGGTTGGACAGAAAAAATGAGACCCAGGCGACAACATTTTTCCCACTACAGCACCAGAGTCTAGCCTTATATAACTTTTTGTCTCTAGTGCGAATCAACATTTGTGAAGAAATCAATTTGAAACATAGACTTTTTTGTAAAAACAATACATATTCATCAGAAAAAAAATTACAAGTTCTTCTTTTGTTAATAAATTCTTGATTTCTAAATCAAAATCGGGATTAAAATGCTCCGAAATATTGCTTCTCTGCAATAGCTTTAGTTACTCACAGTTGGGGTGGGGCAAAGGAGGACGGCGGTGGCCACAATTACTGGAATTAATTAGAGCATGGCAACAACATATTGTTCACTTACAGGCTGCTTAAAAGCCCTGGTCCCAAATTCATGAAACCCTGCTAACTCTAGTTGGCTGCTAACTCTTTGTCTTCATGTCAAATTTTGACAGGTCCACAATAGGTTAGTTGCCAACTAGAGTTAGCAGGGTTTCATGAATTCGGGCCCAGATTGTTATAAAAATGAAATGTGAGATCATGAAATGTCATTTCTCCTTTAATCTGTGTGTCCTGTGGTTATTTAGTGTTAATTTCAAAGCCAAAATAAAAAAGAAAATGAAAAAATATAAATAAATAAAAATCTGACCTACCTACCCTAATTATTTTTTATAACTGCCCAGAACAGCAGGCTCCCGGTGGTCAGCAGCTTGTCGAGTTTGAAATGGCCCCTTAGTTGATAGTCATGACTATAGTCAATAAGACTATGAGCAATTTATTTGTACCATTTGATCTGTTATCACCAGTTTGTTTTGTTCTATATATTTTGTTGTTATGCAGTTATTTGCATGGATGCCAAGATCAACTTTGACGACAACGCAGCTTACAGACAGAAAGAAATCCATCAGCTCAGGGACTGGTCACAAGAAGATGAGAGGGAGGTGGAAGCTTCTAAGTCAAATCTCAATTATATTGGACTAGAAGGCGATATTGGTTGTCTAGGTGAGTTGGTTATTAGTGAGACTGAGGGACTGGTCACAAGAATATGCAAGGGAGGTGGAAGCTTCTAGTCAAATTTCAATTATATTGGACTAGAAGGCGATATTTAGTTGTCTAGGTGAGTCAGATATTAGAGGAACTCAGGGACTGGTCACAAAAAGATACAAGGGAGGTGAAAGCTTCTAATTAAGTCAAATCTCAATTATATTGAACTAAAAGGTTATATTGGTTGTCTAGGTAATGCTGCTTTCATACTTATTGTAGCTTTACAGCTTCGTAGCGTTCTAGCTCTGTCGCTTGCCTCATTTCACAATTTTGTAGCTTTGCAACTTTGCCACTTCATGTCGCTTTGAAAGTTGAATTCATTTCAACTTGAAAAATCTTGTCGTGTGACAAAATTTTATCCATATCATGGACAGCTAGCTTTACCGCTCGACAACCGGAAGCGAAATTTTTTTGCAAAAAATATACATCACACAGCAACAAAGCTACAAACCTAAACGAATATAAAAAACAGCATGAGTCTGATAACATTAGAGGGATTCAGGGACTGGTCACAGGAAAATGCAAGGGAGATAGAAGCTTTAAATCAAATCTCCATTATATTGGACTAGAAGGGGATATTGGTTTTCTAGGTGAGTGATAATAAGGCTGATTTCGGTGGGGGCTATATAAATATTCGTATTGCCTAACTCAAAAACAATCTTGGTATATAAAACTAATATTAATTGTTCTTAAAATAATTAAATATTTTGCAATTTTAATTTTGGATGCTGGCAGATAACAGGAAACTCGTAATTAATTGTGAACAGGCTTATCTTGAGATCATAAGCCTACTGTCTTCCTAAGCCTTTGGCAACTGGAAAATAGAAGGCCTATATGACCTTAAGGTCACATTAATTCAATGATTTTTACCATTGCCCTTGTGAGCACAGAGCAATTAGTAAGTCCAACTTGTTTATGATTGTATAATCAGAGAGTGGTCACAAGAAAGAGACTTACAAATCAAATCTTAATTGAGGACCCTAGAACTAGAAGGGGGTTAAGTCACATTGAGTACAAACTGAGAAAACGGCACAAACATAAAATCATTTGTGTAGTCTTGAATGGTATTGCTGTATTTCGCAGTGACTTTTACGCATGTTCTGATCATCAATTCTGTAGCAGGAAATTGACACATCTCAATTTTCAAGATTTTGTGACTTAACCCCCTTCTAGCTCTAGGGTCCTCAATTATTGTGTACTGGAAGATGATATTGGTTGTTCTTCATCAGACTGGTGCAGAAATGGGCGGATGCATTAGCTTAGCCAGCTGAAGAACCATTTCAAGAGCACCTGACATGGGGAAGACAAATTTTACGGGTTTTTTGTATAACAGTAGCTAGGTGTAAAATATAACATATAACAGTTATTTCAGATATGTGATCCGTCACATTGAAAGGTACCTATAGGTCGGCATAGTAAATTACGAGATACTGGCCATTGAGGCTGAGCATAGTCAAAAATCACTTCCAAGGTCGAATTTCTAATTTCATCAGAAACGTTACCTTTCAAGTGTATTCTATCGTATTAATCAGGTTCCAACATCCAAAATATACGAAAAATGTTTTAAAAACTCCTTTTTCCATTCAAGTTTTACTCAGTGCAGAAACTTTAAACTTGATTTTCTCAGAACTATAGTTTTCTGAATCAGCTCGATGCCTTTTACCAATTTGGATATAACTTCGCAATCGAAGATTAAAATATCTTCTCAGTTGAGACCAAAAAAAATAAATCAATTTTCATTTTGGGACCCTTAAGGTACCTTAAGATATGACGGGTCACATATGACTTACCGTACTGACTCGAGTAATGTACCATCTTCGGGCAATGTACCACCTGTATATTTACAACAAATTTCAGAAAATTAACGTACACGCGCGTAAAATCCCATTGGTATTCTTTAGGAGTCGTCAAATAATCATTACCTAAATATCCCAATACCATTTATTTGTGGCCATAATTTGCTGAATTACCTGCAAAAGTTA
>JXSR01S004619.1:7378-41391 GCA_000969725.1 Ophiothrix spiculata
AAGCATATCCCCATTATGACTGACTTAAATAGGTTAATAAAACACCTGAACTGGATTCTCAAATCAAAACACAGCCCAGTGTCATCCACACCTATCGCTATCCCATTCACTCTGGAACATGCACATTGCTGAAGCTTAATTATGCATGACATGCAAATTGATTTTGCAAGACAGTTGTTCAGTCACCATCTCTAATTTCACATCTCAATGGCAGTACAACGCACCTTCTTCACATGAGCCTGTTGCAACCTTCCCAGCATTACACAATACTGGGACCCATTTGACACCTGGTGGGTCAAGATAAGCTTTTGCTGTGATTTAAGGTTACCAAACAATAAGAATTAATGACTAAAAATACATGGTTCGAAACACTCAAAAAATGGCTGATCATGTCTAAACTCAAATATCAACAAACTGATTTGTGGACAACCAAAGCTTAAGTACCACCAATTTGTCCACAATACTTTCTATTTTTACTTAATACACTGGTTGAATTGACTAAATTTGTGAAAACCTTTAATACTACCATATTGATGTGACTTTGGATCCATAGTGATGACATGCAGTCAGCATTTTTTGTACATACGTTTTGATAGATAGGTTCCCTCACCTCGTCCTTCTCCTCATCATCAAACAGCCCCCCAGATGAGGCACTGAATAAACCTTTCTTGTTGAATGGTGAGTCGTCATCTTCTACCTCAGCTGTCTCGCCAAACAAATTATCTTCTGCAATGAAAAAATAACATGATGGGTAAAGTATATCTTTATATTCCCTCAAATGACAAATTACAGTCATAGTACACCTCCATGTGGCAAGGCTTAGTGTATTTCTTTACTTAAGCCCATTTAATCCATATGTGACCTGCCACGGCAAAAGGATACAGTTTTCAACTAACATGTAGCTCACTCATAAGTAGACATCAGATATTATCCTTTAGTGTACACGAATTCTGTAATCTCATTGGTCAAACATATTTTAAGCAAAACCCGTATTCATGTTTTTCAGAAATAAAAATAAGCCAAACCCTGAATATATCCAGTATTCCCTGACTCATACACAAACAATATATTGCTCGTTATTAATTGAACTAAAATGTGTTCGTGCGTCGTTTAAGTTGCTGCGTAAGAGTGCATTGGTCGTGACGCAAGCGTACATGCCTAAATCAATACGCGCACACCCAACAAAGTGCGCGGCATGGCTAGTGCTTGTCGCTTTCAATGCTTTGTATAGAGCTTTTATGATTAAAATTTCGTTTTTGATGGTGAGTTTACCAACGAGACTACAGAATTCATGTACATTTTAAAGGATAAAATCGTTGCCCCCTGCTTGTTCTTACGAAATACGGGAAATATCTAGGGTCCAGACCCTAGATATTTGCCCGTATTTCATGAACAAGCAGGGGGTAACTAATAATATCAGATATGTTACAATGAGTAACAATGCAGGAGCCGTCAACTATATCCTTTTGCCGTGGCGGAACACATCTAGGGTTGAGAGCCACAAGGCCGTATTTGCACGGGCAAAAAAGAGCCACAAGGCTGTATTTGCAAGTGCAACAAAGGTGCAAATACAGCCATGTGGCTCTCAATCCTATTGTTTAAATATTTCTGAATCAAATCTTAATCAAACTTTATAGTACAAGACATCAATATTTGTTCAAATGTATGATTTTGTTGAACAAACACATCAAGAATAACCTTAGGCACTGGAGCACAATTAGGTCACAACTTTGTGCGGCCGGCCACAACCCTAATTTTCCAAAATGGTGACCGTAGGCTTGATTATACAACTCTAAATCATTTCAAAACATGTAATGAATATTTTACAATATTCATGAGGTGAACAATCAAAACTATGGTGCCATTTTGGAAAATCAGGGTTGTGGCCAGGTTGCGGCCGGCCGAACACAGTTGTGGCCTAATTGTGCTCCAACACCTTACTATAATGGTTAACTTTAACACTTGACAAAACATTTTAACTACACAGATCAAGCATAAATAAAACTTAAACTAGGTAAGGCTTGTGTCAAAAGGTGCTTTCCAGATGTGTGTCTATGTTTGGAGGCAAACATCCCCATCCCCATCCCCCTCCCCCTCCCGTAACGCATACAAAGCAAGTCTCAGTATTTAAAACATTTGTCTAATACACTTAAATGTGTAGTTAATCACGTTTAAAAAAATACTATACTACATTACCAGAATGGTAAAATTCTTAAACTTCCTTAAAAATATGAGTTATCTTCTGATAAGAAACTAATGCTTATATTGATCCACATAATAAATTTAGTTAGAATTGCCTCAAGCAATACTACAAAAGCTTACTGTAGTTATCTCCTTTGCTGATCAATAACGTCAACACAATGTCATTTTGACTGCCGGCATCATGTTGCTTGAAACTCTTCACACCGATATCTCTAAACCGCCTCAGTGCAAATGCATTTCCCCTGATGACAATACCAGTAAACCTGGCCTTCTTGCCATCAGCCTGGACGATCTCATAATGTCTTATCTTTATCACCACTTGATGAGCCGGGCGATTTGATGACGGTGATGTAGACACGTGACTGCATAGTACTTTGCAGCCTTTCTTTGCCAGGTGAGTTTCCATTGTCATTTATTACATCATAAGTCATAATTTCAATTCCCTACACACATTTCCAGTTGCACAAAAGATATCACTCCAAAACAATACAAGCAGATCAACATGAAACAACTTGCATCCAATAACACATAATGATCTAACAATACTATATGTCATAAAACTTCCATTTGTGCATGTTTAATTCATTTTTTTCCAAATAACGCAACTTCCTCCACATATCCAATCTTGATGCTAGATCAACTAATCGGCTGTAACACAAGGTAAGCCTACATTGTCACCCTACCACAGTTCAGCACTCAAGAAACCCAGTCAAATGATGCAATGCATGAATTGTGACTATTGACTCAAAGGAATTCCACTTCCCTCACACATACTCATATCTGCATTTACAGGTAGCCGGGAAGAAGTCAAAACCACACGGGGGAAATCAACCAATCATAAGTCATTCAGCCTTGGCCTATTAGGCATCTACTCACAGTCTACTAACATTCAAATCAGTACAATTTCATCAAAAACCATTTTTATTCCATAAATTGAAAAACGGTCCTGTTGGCTCCATAAATATCACACATCATTCGTCCACATCATGTCCATGTACAAAAAGGAAAGCTTTCTAACAAGTCCAATGGACAACAAGGAAACCAGCATAATAAGAACAAAAGCTAAATGGCATTTCAACTAGCCCTGTTATCAAATATCAGAACAAGCAGTGCAATAATCCTACATAAGTCATAGTCTATTTCCTTATTTGTTTCACAACTTTCCTCTGACTTCGACTGATATGAATAGAAAACACATAAAATCATGTTATCAACGCCGCGTTTGCAAGCCGACCGGGCCAGGTGTACGTCTATTGTCAGCGTTCTCACGATGCCATCTCAAATATCACACCATCTTGGGATTGTCCATGTCATGTTAGATTCCATTTCCTTTGTTAACTGATTTCATCCGACCAAGTCATTTCATTTGGGTTTCAACAAAAATGTACCGCACAATGCTGATCTACTTCAACCATGTACGGTAGTCTTAGAATTGTAAGTCTAAATGTTTCTCTCAGCGACAATGAATCTTTTAAGTTCTGATTACACGATAAGCATCCACAATCTGTCTAATCAATCCCTAAGATCTGGATTAGACAATGTGCACTAACTCTCTGCATAACATGTCTCTATGGGCTGATAAAAGGCTACAACATTTCAAATGATTTTATTCTTTTTCTCTCAAAATGTTTTCCAAAGTGGTGATAAGAGGATAAATTTGCAAGTTGAACTTTCCACCTTCCCTTTCCTTTATGCCTTTACTCATAATTCTCGTGATAATAAAATCAACATCTGTATTTGATAAGAACATGAAGTGAACTTTCTTTCATTGGCATACTTATAGAAAAATTGGACTAATAATCATAAAATTTTGCCTCTAGGTGTTGCTATTAAGCTTAATTGAAAGATTAAGGAGCGTATGAGGCAAGTACCAAGGATAACGAAAACTAACATTTCTTTAAAAAGGAGTGAAAACTTGATTCAAGCACATATTTCTGAGTTCAATGCATGGATGATACAATCTCCAGGTGAATAACACCACACCATTCTGTAGACACTTTAAGATACAAAACCTAAATTAGGTATTGACGAAAATGCATTAATTCTTTGGAGAAATTTCCCTTAGTCCCATCAAGAAGATGAATACATCACAGTGATACAAAGTCCACAATAATCAGTTTGATCTTGCTGAATGAAGATTTCATTCTGGAATACAGAGAATACCACAGTGCTTTGAGGAAAGTGCTAAGAAACCAAATATATGCAGAAAGAGCTTCATAACTCTTATTAGGTGACAGTGATATATATTTTTTCAAACTTCTTATTCCTGATTACAATAACGAGTTATATTTAACAAGTATTTGCTCAGAAGCATAGGATCAAAAGAGCCAATAAATGAAGAATGATAACTCTGAAACTTGTTTGAACACAAAATGTAAATGTTGGCAAATACTGATATAAATGCAGTCATTTTTGAAGATATTAGGTATCCTTTATCCTGATGAACAAAATTTACATCCGAAGTTTAAATTCTATCACAGAGTCCATGGTAGTTCCAAACAAGTAACACAAAACACATTAGGATATTCATCCATCACCAAATTTGTGAGAGATTGATTTCAGTACTGCTATCTCATAACCACTCAATTTCCAATTGCAAAATGAGGTTCCTGCATCCTAAACCACATCTCATAAACAACTCCCAACATGTCGCACTCCAATTATCCAAACTTCTACCCCAAAATTACGACCTGTCTCTTTTCCTATTTTGATCAGACTTCTGAGATATGGATTCTGTCATCTTGTCAAAGCTATATTTCTGACAATTTGCTGGTTTTAGGATACAAGATCCAGACATCTATGATAGGATTCACCACAGTGAACTTTGACCTTGAAATAGGTAACAGGTATCTACCGCATTGGTTCAAGAAGATAATCCTGTATCTATACAGTTCTCTAAAAATCAAGCCAAAGGTGTACATTCAATTTGCATAGTTGATAATTATTCAAACTCCTTTACAGTCACTTTTTATGCTTCTGCATTTGTTTCACTGTCATGGCTGTGGTCAGCTACCTTTCATAAAATATACCAATATCACAAGATAGTTCTAAATGGCATCTCCATATAGTATCAATAACTGGATCAACATGGCAATGGCTCCTTAACAATTTATCCTTGTATAGAACACACCCGCTGTAGCTGAGAATCGAACTTGCAACCTGTCCTTGTCATTCAAAATCTTTCACTGTTCCAATATACTCTGTAAACCATCATTCTACATGACATCCACTAATCTTCCAGAAGTTGTCTTCAAACATTGAATGTTGTAACTGTGTCTTCAAAACATTTTCATTAATCTATCAAATACTTAATCAGGATAAAAAACAGTGAAATTTCCCATTGCCGCAAGACATTTTGATTTTGCACAGCCACATGGTAAGATTTTGACTTAACATATTCACATGAATGTTCCAGGTAAAACTTCATAGGAGTGATACAAGATCACACTATCCCCAAGTTGTTTGTCCTGCCATAGATTTAACTAAAATACCAATTTAGGTTAAACCAATCAAACTCGTTGGAAACATAATTCAATTTTTATCAATTTTTGCACAAGATACATTGTTAAGACTGTTAAGCCATCAGAGGAAACCATTTAGTCTTACTGAATCAGGTACTAAATTGTCAACTGAATAACTGAAGTACAACACTATATCCTTCAAACCACTGTCTAATCAGCTAATTAAACATCCATAGCCAAGGCTGAGACAAAGAAGGTGATTTTGGTACTCTTATAACACAAACAAGCATGATTCTTCATATTTTTTTAGCTTGTGGATTAACTTCGTGTAGCGACGCACACCACAACCTTGAAAATATGATATCACATCACAGACCACTGTGTGCAGGTATGCATGCAAAAACTGAATCCACAACTTCCATGAAAATCATGCTTCTTATTTTTTCATCTAAAGCATGTGTTTCTGTCATTTTCATTTCTGATTTCTTTTTAAATGGACTGTAAAATGATAAGAATTCTAAGTTACCTGCTTGGTTAAATCAGAGAGCTTTTAAGTTGATACCTTTCAAAATTAATCTTCTTGCAAAGTCATAACTTATGTATATGTATATTTATATTGTGTATCTTGAAAAGATGTCTTATAAGGGACCATGTCAAAACTCAATCAGTGCCTGACCGCCTAGAACCATCATTTCTGGCTGGTTGCTCTTGTTCTGAACAATGTATGCAACCACCCAGAACCGCCATTTATGGATGGTCAGCCGCCAGTTGAGTTTTGAAGCGGCGCCTAAACAAGTTGGTCAATGGTTTAAACTTACTTGAGAGTAGGAAATAATCAAGTTATTTTAACAAATTTCATGGCAAAAACCTTACTATCTCTAATTTGATGTCCCCCCCCCAAAAAAAAAAAAAAACCCAAAAGTATAACAGAAACACTCAGCAATAAAAATATGCAAGTTTAATTTTGATAAAGTTTAAGCTAAAATGTTGATGCACACACATATACGGGGAGGGAACATTTAACCCTATCAGAAAAAATCAAAAAGGAAAGGCTACTAGCCAACAGAAACCATACTAATACCAATCAATGAAATGACGGAAATCTAATCTACATCAACTTCAGTCAACACTTATTGTTCTGACATCAAAATCTCAAAAGGAAACCATTTAATCTTGCACAATTCTGAATTACTGATACAAAATTTGAGACCCAAAATACACTGGTCACTGCCACTGGCCAGTACGAAGCACTGTCCGGCATTATATCAATGCAATCTGGAATTACCATGCAATTTTAGTTTTCAAATGGAAATAAAGGATTTGGCCATGTATATATTGGTGAATGGTCATTGTTAGAGGTTAAGTCTCGTGAGGAAACCATATAACAACACTGAATCCATATGCATTTACACAGGAAACAAAATGTACTTGATTGGAAAGAACCAGAGAGAGATAAGAATGTGGTCTGGACAAAATTACAAACAAAATTTACAATTTTCTACCCAACATGGTCCAATCAAGATGTCTACAGGCATTGGAGTATACATGATCCCATTTAGGGTTCCAAATACTATCAGATACTTGAAATGGCAGTACTGAAAATGTCTTCCAAAGACCAAGAAAAACAAACTTCCTTCTGTTTATATTTTCCAAATATCCAATACCAAATATTCAGTATTATCCAATCACAAAATAAGCTAACCAAATCAGTTATGACTATGATAACAATATGTGAAATTACTTGGTTCTCTAGGTCAGTAAACATGAGCAGAATAAGCTTTGAAGATGACATTAGCTAGAGTATCGAAAGCTCAGCTCTTCTATATGGATGCCTCTATGGCAGGGGTTCTGAACCAGTTCTTACAATGCACAAAATGCTGCTTCTTTTAAGTGCATTTCTAATG
The DNA here is from genome assembly GCA_000969725.1 of Ophiothrix spiculata. Taxonomy (NCBI): domain Eukaryota; kingdom Metazoa; phylum Echinodermata; class Ophiuroidea; order Amphilepidida; family Ophiotrichidae; genus Ophiothrix; species Ophiothrix spiculata. Next base: position 14,946 of record JXSR01S004619.1, read on the forward strand.
TATGTCTTTGCCCCTATGAGAAATTCAGAGCACAAATCAGTACTATTCAAAGTGCCAAATTCAGCACATGCAACACTACTTGACAAATACTACTCCGAGGAAAGAATAAATTTTGTTCAAACCATTATTTACCTTCCAAAATTGATTACATCTTGATCTAAAGTCCACCAAACCTAATGTCAAACTATATAGTCATACCATCACATGGTCAATTAAATAAAAACATATGACATATCCATATTGTAGCTGAAGATGATAATCTATTTGGTTCAAACAGAATTGTTATCCCAGCCACCACAATCTTGCTATTTCTTACAGTAATCAAAGTCATTACCAATGTATGTCCTTACTTTTACCTTCCAAAGCATACAACTGGCACACCACAACTTGCTACACCCTACCTAAATCAACTGCTACATAACAAAATACTCTCCTAGAACATTTCAGTCCAATATTGAATTCACACAGGATGCAACCACGAACTCCTTGATGTCCAATCCAATTAAGAAACATCTTGATGTCTGATTCAAGAGACATGAGATGAGAGGAATGACATGACCTCCCAAGCCCCCTTCTCATCATTTAACCCACATCCTAAATAAAATGCCCGACACTAAAACAGGTCTGGGATATGCCAACATTAATGAAGTCAGGAATTTAAGAGATTTTTTCCAGAGATGACCCTTATATGAACTAAGACAATTACTTGTCCAATAACAATGTTGCATGTGACCATTTCATCCTTACAATGAAACCCATTTTCCATCTTAATAATGATCTAATGATACAGCTTCCTTCATGACATTCTGTAGAAATCATCTGCATCCCGTATGACCTCAATCATTGTACCTTTCTAAAGTGCATGGAAACACTTGCATTGAAGTAGGATCAGCTGAAGTTTAAATCTTCGCTGTTTTTCACCCACAAGTTTACGTCTATCTGAATTAACACCTTATGAATTTGATATTTAGAGCATAATGAGAACAATTGGTTATTATATCAGATGTATTAAATCATTTAGTGATGGCACACCAAGTTAATTCAAGTGAATTAGGTCAACTGGATTCAAATTGTATACATGCCAGTGAAATGCAATTTTTGAACAAGTTCAGTTTTGAAATGATGTCCTTTCACCACTTTTAAGCAAAGCCCCCCCAAAAAACCCAGAAATTTTTCACATCCTATCACAATTCCTTTTAAAGATTCTTTATTGTATTATAGAAATATTAGAAATAGAAATGATTGTGAATATGCCACTTTCACATGCCCATGATGTACACTGAAAGTACTATAAATATGGGTACTTCTGTGCGATTGACCATATTATAACTTGTGTGCACATGACTTTGTGCACACAACGTAGAGATGTGGTAGATCGCATGTAAGTACCTGTGTTTTGGTACTTTCAGCATGTATCATTGGACAAGCAAAAGTGGTCTATTACAAAATAACCTTAAGTCCTTGGCCTTGATTGTGAACCACTGTACCAGTGTTTTTTGTTACACAACATTTTGATTAGCTTCATTTCCTATAAATCATTCAAAAACTGTGTTGACAGATTTTAAATGTAAATGAAAACGAAAGAATGAATACACAGGACATCACTTCCTGGTAAAAATGCCTTCAACATCTACTGTTACATAAAATACTATTCCAGAGAGAATTGAATGGGACATGTAAATGATTGATACATGGGCTCTCGCAGCTTGAGTTTCCGAAGATGGAAGCATCATTTCAAATGAAACAGATGGTGCAAGGTGTCAATACTGCTTGGTGTAAACTGCCTATGGGACACTGGGACTACACTGCGATTATTAAGACAAATATTTCAAGTGCATTATGATTTAATGGATAAATTCTTTCACAACAGAAGTTTATAATTTGATCCAACATAATAATTGAAATCATTACAATCAGGAATGAAAATTTTGGACAGCGCAACCTTACATATAATAAGTGCTTTTACCTGAGGATGTTTTGGTGAAATTGTACAATTTGGTATAAAAACATGAAATTCAGCATGAAGGTAGGGAATTTTATACTGAATTATTCTAAGATTTGAGCCATTTTTGCACTTTTCAAATATTGGGGACATCTTGAAAATTTAAAATGGCCGTAATTATCACCTATTGAATAAAGAAAAATCAACATTTACAAAATCAAACTTTACATTCTTTTAAATCCAAACCTCACTTCATCATACATAATCCAAAACACAGAAAATAACAAAATTGCAACTTGTTCAGAAGATATATAAGAACAGTGAATGGCTGCCAATACCAACTATTTCAACTTTTAACATCTTTGTGGTTAACAGACATAACTGGAGTCTAGCAAATACAAAACGGATATAAGACATTGAAATTCAACGTTTCCTAATATATGGTTAGAAAGATCAAAAACAAGTTTTAACGACAAAGAGATGAGTCAAAGAGAAAGATGGACATGTTATGCTAATAATATGTCTGCATTACATCTAAATAATTTGAAAGTTTTGTGACTTCAACTATAATGAGCTAACAAGGAACTGAAACAAACAAGAAAAAAGTAATTCAATGTTTCCTATTCTGTGGATGTAGACATCAAAAAGGAGGCCAAATTGGAAAGAAAAATAGTCAAAGGTGATGGTTTCTTATTCTTTGTTTTTAGTACAAATAATATAGAAATGTTGGCCTGTGAAATGTGTAGCAGTTCAAATTCTGTGATATGTGAATGTAGGCAAAAACTACGAATTTTTGTAAAGTTTCATTTGAATGAGTGTGTAAAAACTGCTATGCTGCTAGACAGAGCGAGCAATTGACCCCTGGGAGTTACGGCCCAAATAACGATGCTGGACTTCTCAACCCAACCAATCAAAGCTAATCAATCAATCTTTTGTGTGCCAATGAACAAGCTAACATATCAAGTCTCATTTTCTACAATTCTTATAAACAAAACTGTGATGCAATATAACCTGTGCACTCTAACAGCCTACACAATGCAGGGGTTCGGATGTGATGTCATCAGATTTGAAACTCCCATTCAAAAACCTTGAATTTTGACTTAAGCTTCAAAATTTAATTTAATGCCCTTACTTAGCGTATAAAAATATGCCGATTTCAAATCTTTGGGCTTGGGACTTCAACCCCAGAAAACTAAAAAGATATTCTTATTCCACACATTTATATTCTTATTATTTTAATTTATATTTTTATTTACACAATGAAATATACGCACCATACCGAAGATGAATATTCCATAAAATCTGGGGTAAACAGGTAATTTATTGCGCATCCGGCATCATCTGACACAATGCTTTTAAAAAATCTTTTAAAAAAACCAAATTCATATTTTCTTGGTCATTTATATTTGACTGCCCCCCCCCCCACCCCCTCCACAACAACTCAACTATAGATTTCTATGCTTGTCTTTTTCCCAGTACTTAAGCAATACTATAAAGTGTTAAATGAAGCGCCCCTTGTCACTCATGAAATTTTTTTAGCGTATTAGGTTTGTTTTTGGTAGATATTAATACCATCTGAACCATTTCGCTTAAATATGCTTATTTTTTCTGTTATGGTCATTTATTAAATTCATTTTTGGGATCCCAAATTTAATTCAACTTGAATTAGTACAGGAAAGCACACATGTGCTTTTATCCAATTTTTCTGTTGTAAAATAAGTTCAGAACGAAATACACTGGCAAATGCTTTTACATAGTCACATTCCATTTCTGCCCAAAATCTAATCATATTGATTATGTCTTGATGCAATGATCTTCTCTGCAGTACACGTCTTAATTCATCATAATCAAAAATGTCCCAGAGGGTAATTGGGTATTCTTACCTAGTTCGATTAATAGAACCCTTGTTTTTTCAGGTGACACAAACCAACATAACTAACAAGTCCAGTAATCTAGAAAGCCACTTTACTACCTACCCCGAAAGGGAGGGGCGGTCAGTCTGCCATGCAATCAGTCTGCTATGTAGAATTCTGGCTTTCTAGTTAAGTGGTATGATGTGATAGTGGATATATATTGTGGATAGTAACACAGAAAAAATCAAGGTCCTAGGATCGGGCTAATTCTTACCAGGTTATCACCTGAGCACCAACAAAATGTGAGTCCTGGACAAGTATCGAGACTTTCAATAAAGGGTATCAAAATCAACCTGTTATCTGTAAGTCTCACATAGGTGGCTTTTCAGTCTCTGATAGGTTATCAAACTCAAACAGAATGGTTGGATTGATGATTGCCAAAACAAAATGCTTTAAATACCTAATAACACTTCTTGAAATTATTCAAATATTGCATTTGCATATGGCCTGAGATAGGATATTCATTTGAACAGGGATGGTTCCGCGGATAGGGTATATACTCAAAATAGGTAAAGTAGTAAATGATCTTAGATGGAGTATCATTTCACTAACTTTTGGTCTTACATAGGGTCGCCTTTGGAACCTGTAGCATGCGGATGGTTACCCAGGCACAAATATCACCCCCCCCCCTCCCTTTGGAAACATGCACTGTAATATGAGATTTACACTCATACAACCTAGACAATGCTAATCTCACAAACCCAAGCTAAAGCCAATCTTTTCATATTTTTTCGCACTTTGAGTAATATCCCGGAGCAACTAATCCATCAGCAATCTGCATCCTTATCTTCCAAGATCCATCTTGGATGAAAACATATCTCCATGTATCTAACATTCAGCTTAACATTCTTATAACATACAAAATGACATTTTAACCCTGGGTACAAGAAGCTATTTGTCAACACTTGAGCTTGAAATGCCTCACGCGACAACTCATGTCAGCAGTGAATATCCTTATCTTCCACAACCCTTCCAAGACAATCAAGTCTACTGGCATCTTAATTTATCATAGACAAAAATGCACCGTTACATTGAGATTTATACTCGAACAACCCAGACAATGCTAGCCTCATCAAATGCAGCTAAAGCCAATCCTTTAATTTTGTTAGCACTAAATGTCCTGAAGCAACTTATGCACCAACAATCCGTATCTTTTGTCTTAAAAATCCATCCTGAGCAATAATGCATCTCAACGTTAACATTCAGCTTAACATTCTTTTAACATACAAAATGACATTTTAACCCTGGGTACAAGAAGCAATTTGTCGACACTTGAGATAGAAATGCCTCAAAAACAACTCTGTCAGCAGCAAATATCCTTATCTTCCACAAACCTTCTAAGACAATAAGTCTACTTAGGTGTTAGGGCTGAACCGACTACCGTAAAACCAGTCAAATTTATGTGCAAAAATCTAATTCTAAGGCTATAAAAGCAATTTTTTTTAAAGAAATTAATAATTTCCTATTTGCTTCTTGCCCAATGTTTCAGAAAATAATAGTACTTGCTTCTTGCCTCAAAAAAATTAATTTGGTATTTGCTATATGCCCAATATTCTTTAGAAAATAATGGATAAAGTAAGTATATCAAATTTTTTTAAATACATATTACATTTGTACAAAAAATATACCTAATCATTTTTTATCCTAGCAGAAGTAGGCTGTTATCAAAGGCAAATGTCAAATACCTTTTAATTCATGTGATATCATAAAATAGGTACCTAGTGCCTGTATCTTGGTTCTCCTATGTTCTGATAGCTAATTTCCTTGATATAAATCTTTGTTATTTAATATGAACTGGAATTTTGGGCTAAGGAAGTACACATTCCTATGCCTATGTTCTGTGTTTTTCCTCAGAAAACAGGGCTAAATTAATGCCAGAGGGTTGAGTTACTATTCTTCCTTTCACACTGGGGTACAAAGAGGCTTTGTAAATATATGAACCCAAAAGTAGGTACTAGTTTTACAAAATCCTAGTTTTGCCTCTCTGCCATAAACCCTGAAACCCAATTTCCATGATTAAGATCTTTGTTCCTGTGTATTTAACAGAGCATTGGGTTAGGAAAACTACCCTAGATTGTGAGTAATAGTTACAGAAGAAATGTAAAAAATTGGTTTTTCTGGTTCCTTAGGCTCTCGGATAGGAGCATTAAAATGGGATAGAAAATTGGGTTCTGGGTGGTATTGCTTATGGAATATAAGTTATAGTATATCCTTAATTTAATAAATCGAATGCAATGCAAAGCTTAAAATATATCTTATGTTGAGGCAAGATATTCTTTCAATTACAATTTTATTTGTTAATCTTGATTGCTTTGCTGACTGGAGTACATGGGGAATATCGTAAGCTAAGTGATGTTAAATTTGCACCAATTTGGTCTGGGGTTGCAAAGAATCTAGTTTGTGGCAAATATTTTGTGACAATTTCCTACTAATTGTGTAATAATTAGGACCAGCACATTGTATCCTTTGCAAAAGGCACAATATGTCATTGTGGTTATACTTTTTGTTTGACAAATCCAATAAAAATTCACTCACATTCTTTAGCTTTCGCCATCTTAGCTGATGGCTTGATCACAAGTGATCAGATCCACTCCTACTTCCTGGAAAGCTAAAGAATGTGAGTGAATTTTTATTGGATTTGTCGAACAAAAAGTATAACCATGATTGTTACAATCCTACAAAAATGCATCTATTCACAATATGTCAATTGTTGTCATCATCACTGCCGTGATTGCCAATCTTTTATAAGAGTTGCCTATATTATCAAAAAATATTATTTGTTCATTCTGAATTCCGCAACAGGTATTTTACCATAGAAATCAATGGTAAAAAGTGGTAAATCATAGTGTTTTTGAAATGGATTTTTCTCAAAAACTAAGTCGTTGACCCCCCTTTTTTTCAGAAATGTGATCAGCACAAATTAAAGCACCATATATCAAAAAAATAAGGAAAATAAATAGAGGTATTCAATCTGTGCTAAGCCACCTTATGCACTCTTTCAACATCTTTCTTAAATCTCGAGTCTAGCTCTGAATCATTTCCAAACATCCATTAACACATTCATGAGTTCAATTTACATTAAAAGAACACGTTTCAGTTGAGCTAGATAAAAGGATTTTTCCAACCGGTAAGTTAACCTACCCATGCACCATTGGGACTAGGAAATGATTCACATGTGAGAAGATTCCTTCTTATTTTGAGATGGGTATGGTCAAGTGTACTACATGAGGCCTAGAATTCCACGCTTAAAATAGGAAATTAATAACCAGATAAAAATCAAACCAAAATGTTTGTAATGTTTGATAAATACTCCCTCCAGAATATCTCCTCAAGTCACAAGATGGTAAACCTGCTACTGCATCATGATGACAAACATGATTCTTGATGTTAAAGTTGTTAAAAGATCTCAAATACAGATCCAAATAAATATGTTGGTGCTCACTGATATCTTAAGACATCCTATAAGGAGTCTTGATGACTCCACACTGGTGTTGTTGCCAGGTGTTTCTAGATCCTAGCAATCTTTTGTTTGACTACGACATTCAGCTTCTAGTTTGGCTATGACATTATTTAGCTTGTTTTCTGGTAATGGAAGGGTACTTTTGAGAATTTCACTATCGAGTTGTCAAATACCAAGTGCTTGCACTTGCATTCCCACGATTTTAGATGAATATTACATAGTAGTCAAGTAATATTTTTACACTACCTGAAAGCAGTGCCTAGCACCTGTCTATGCATGGTGCAATCCCCTTAACAGAATTTTTATTAAAGAGTGCAAATAGATCTGTTTTCAACCTGTACTTTTAATCTATGATCAAGCCAAATTAAAGTTTGCTAGGATTCAGAAACACCTCAAAACAGAATCAGTGAAGAGTAAAAAAGACTCTTGAAAGGATGTCAAAATATATCTGTGAGCATCAAAATATTTAGTATATTTTGTTTTTTATTTGTTTTCTATCCTGTTCTATTATCAAAGAAAAAATAAACAATATAGTCAAATTCCCCTCCTTTCCATACCCCTCATAAAACTTTAAAAATATCTGTATCATGCACTGAAACTAAATATTTACCTTCAGTCTTAGATTCTCCTCTTTTCCTTCTTCCTTTATCTCTTGGTGAACTTTTCTTTGTTTTCTTCTTCCCTGCTCTGCTGCTGGTTTCTGATATTGTCCTTTGTCTTTCTTCTTCTAAATAATCAAATTCAAAATCATGAAAACTTGTGAATAATCCCATAAATCACATAAATAATTTATGTTGCCAACTTTCTCAACATCATCTAACTGATTACTTGATAAAAAACATCTACGAGGGTCATTCAAAAAGTTCTACCTGTTGTATCATAACTTTTGTTCTGTTAAAGGTAGCTACTTGAAAATTGGCACAAATATAGCTCAGAATGTTGCCTACATGTGGTTTAAAAATCATATCAATACCTTTTCTATATTTTTGCAGGTGATCAGAAAACCACAGTAACATTTGGTACACCGGAAACGGTGAAATATCATATGACATTGCACCTGAAATTACATGTGCAGCTAATGTATGAATAACCATCTGTATACCCAAAAATCATGGAAGTTACTGAACAAAATTGGAATGAAAGTGAACCTAATAGTCCAACAAGTCATATGCAACTGATAAAGTAAACTTGTTACTGATAGAAATTACCCAGAATCCCAATATTTGAAAAGGTGTCTGGTATCCTCTTAGGTAACGAATATTAGCAAAGCATGCTTCTCTATGACCTGACTTTCCAAGTGCGTTTTTTATGTCAAAAACAACATTTAAAGATGATACACCACAATTTTCGATCAAAAAATCAAATGTAGTTTCCTTTATGATGTACTATGAAAATTTCTTCAAAAATAAAGCTTCATAATGTCACTATTTTACATCTTGTTTTGTTAAAGTCAGTAGCTTCCTAAACTGTATCTTTAGTGATTTTGATAATTTGTCTGCATGGGCTATTTGTTCTTTTTTATTGTTGTGCTTGTTGGTGTCCATTATTTTCAGTTTGGGTCAATTTTTTAATCATCCCGTACAATTGTATGTCCATTCTTATGCTTTATATAATTTTTATTGTATAGCAATACTACATGGCTATATTATGACCTTTTTAATTCACTGTACCTGAGCCAGTTTTAAAAATGATGCACATAATTTGACCGTTTCCGGTGTACCAAATCTTACCGTGGTTTTCAGGACACCTGCACAAATCTAGAAAAGGTATTGATTAGATTTTTTGATCATATGTAGGTGACATTCTAATTTATAGTTCTACCAATTTTCAAGTAGCTATCTTTAACAGAACAAAAGTTATGATACAACAGGTAGAACTTTTTGAATGACCCTCGTATTTTGGGTTTCAGTGCAATGGCTTGCAAGATATATAAATTTTGATTGTATAGGTTTAAAATAAATACAGTGTTTTTGTTTGTTTGTTTGTTTGAATGTATATCTAGATAGGTTCTTGATGGATGCATACTAGTACATGAAGACTTCACAATCTTTTCAAAGTTCTTATATATCAGGAGAGCCAATATAGACTAGACTGCTCAAAGTTTAACTCTTTGTAAATAATTTGCAAAAATATACATGTGTATATTGATAACTTGTTTTAATTCTACATAAATCCAAACGTTGATAATTCTTCAACACCTGGTTGCCAAGCCTTATTTCTAAGATCTAATGTTTTGATCAGGCAACACTGTTATTATATAAATAAAATGTAAGGAACACTTCAAAACTCAAGTGGTGGATGCCTTCTCCAAATCGCAGGTTCTGGCCGGTTGGTATTTTTCCAAACAGCCAAGAATGGCCTTTTCCAGGTATTCAACCGCTGGTTGAGATCTGAAGTGTCCCTTAAATACGGCAGTCTGTTCATCTAGGTTGGACTGCTCATCTCTATTAATTAGGGATTATAGGCCAGATTAAATAATGTGTGCTTTCAATTTCGATACCACATACATCAGGCAAAACAATCAACCATTCTTAGCTACAAGTATGTGTGATTTTTAAGACTATGAATAAATTCAAATTTTGTCATAAAAAACTTAATTATCGTAAAGAGGTGCGCAATTATTCAAATATATATAATATTGGAATTCAAACGAAGATCATCCTTGATGTATGTAAAACATATCATCGTGAAACATGTTTTAAGGTAGCACATTCTGAATATATGCTCTTCTTTCCAAAAGGTTTCAGACTGGCAAACTACATACTTCATAGGGTAGGCATGAAGTTTTTTGGGCACTAGTTTTTGTAACTAGCATTAGTCAAGTTAGCTCAAATGGAAAGATGATCGCTTGTGGTGCGAAAGGTCCCAGTGCGAACCCCGCTTGAGACAAAAATTTGAGTGTGCTTGAAATTCCCTTGGACAAGGAACTAAATTCAAATTGTCTCATGGTAACACAAACAAAACTTGGGTGAGCTGATCCAGCATCAATGGTGCATATATGAGCTGGTCAAGGTTCAGTGCCCACAAAGGTTGTCGCAGAATCTGAAATGATGCTTGGTATGGTATGGAGCTTTCTTGGTCTACAGTGGTCAAGCGAACATCTGAAGAGTGTGTTGAGGCCACTTTTCAGAAAAAAAGACACATGTATTGTACATGCCTCTCCACATAATATTCATCATGTGAGTGCAAGAAAATTATATCTGCAATGGCTGCCATATATCATAATAATTCAACACCTTATCGCTAAAATGCGAAAAATCTGTCAAAATTCACCTTTCATATTGTATGTCAGTGGTTCCATTAAAGAGACACTGGCCCAAGACTAGAGATTACACAGTGTGCAATCCAAAATTAATGACAAATGGCAGCTATTGCAGATATGATGATATATTATATAACTCATCCATAGATTCTAGTTATTTGATTGGTACGATTGTAACACATGACAATTTGTCATTCATCACTATCATCCGTTTGATAGTCTTTACTATCACTTTCATCCGTTTTATAGTATATCGACTCTTATCTTATTAGATTGAAAATTACAGTGTACAGTAGTGACATATTGCTTTCTGCTACATGGACAATGGGTAAGTGCAATAGTTTAAATGTGTTAATTATCAAATGACTAGAATTTATAGATGGGTTATATAAAACAAGTATTAACTGGTTATATTCGTGTGATGGTAAAAATACACCAACCCTCATTGAAAGATTGATTGTCCATTTCACTCGCCTATTGGCTCGTGAAATGGAACAATCAACCTTTCAATTTGGGATGGAATATTTTTACCATTATACTTATAAGCAGTTAATATTTGTATACTATCTAATGGATAGTCATTGGCCAATCAAATCCGATGTTTAGAATTAAAATCACTAAGAATATGAATTGTAAAATTCACGCAAACAAGTGCATCAAAATTCACCCTTACCTGTACTGCCTACAGAGGCTGCAGCAGCAGCTGCGACTCCTAGTTTGGCTGCTAACTCATCTGCATATCCAGGGCCAGGTGCCTGAAATGACAAAGTAAACATGCTGATTAGTATGCAAAAATCATTATTTACATAATATACAAAATGACTATGCATCTTAATTCTGTAAAGAACTTTAAATGTTAACAATACATTTTAAAGATTCTAAAACTTAGTTACTGATAAAGACATCTGCAATAAGATTATTGCTGTGAGTTGTGAGAATGAAGACAATCTAATGGTTACATTGGTTTCTAATCATCATTTTTTTTTTTCGAAAAAAGATATATTGTAAAACACTTTAATAGGGTTGGCGACAGGATTTATTGTTAGGAGGGGCAATCGACCTATGGGAATCAAAAGGTACCTCAAAAATTGTTGATGTAGCTTTTAAAACTGTCAAGTAAGAAAAAAGGTCTTACAAGCACCCAGACAACTTGTAGATCTAATTTTCAATTTTCCAACAACAATTTGATACACAGTAAAATTTCTTAACACTTCTATCAATTTCTTTCCTATCCTAGTTTTTCTTTTGCTTTTTTCCCTCCTTCCAATTGTTCTATCATTTTAATTTTTTGGGAAATTCCTTTAGGCGAACAATTGTCCCCTGCCCCCAAAGACTGGATATTATATAGTGTGCAATGGAAAGTTTTGAAAAATAACAGCTATTGCAGATATGACTTTCTTGCACTCACATTGCACTGATTTTTTCCATTTTTATTCTACTGACCAAATAGGAATAAATCAACTCCTCTTTCATGTAGCTTGTTGTAAACAAGTAAATGTGAATCACTGCTAGATTTGAGACAGTCCAGACATTAATTTGCTATGGCAAATCCGGGGATTTACTTTATTTATCTATCACTAAAACGGAAAGAAGTATAATCTCTCAGAACACTCCTGTGCACAATCATGATAAGAATGATTTCACATATAGCTACATTTCTATCTTGTCTGTTTTGGCGCATCAAATAAATACATTTAATGAACCCAACTCAAAAAAAGTTGTTAGTTGTTAGTAATTTCAAAACAAAGTTTAAAAAAACAAGATAAACCACCCAAGTGTTTATTTTTTCGCATTTTTAATACAGCACTTTTTTGACAAGCGTAGTTTCAACATAATGATCATCATTTACTTGTCAAGTAGACCAACGTGAAGATGATTTCCCAATTCTTTGGTGTCAATTTTTGCGACAACTTTATTTGATTTATATCGGTCATTGAAGAAAGAAGTCATCACTCTTATCATAATATGAATTGATGCCATTCAAATCAATATCTTAACCTCCAGACAGATTATTAAACTTTAAAGATAAGTATAAAATCATGAGAGACCATACTGAGATCACTTCTATGAAATCCTGTCAAATGAAGTGCTTTATTCATCTGTAAGATTTATTGCTCCATTTGGGCCTAAAAAATGGCATCCCACCAACACTGTACTTCTATCAGCAAAGCAAAAACAGTAGACTACCAAGCAATGGACATATCAAGCCTGCCCTCTATCAGAAAATGGAAAGACTTTAGGTAAAGAAAGTTCCGTACTGCAACAATGTTAATTCTTTTAAAATCTCCTACAAGTTTGGTAGGTCTCTCCAATAGCAGAGAGCTGGCCTGTCACATCACTTTATCACGGGTGAACAAATTCCCCAATTCTGGTTAAAACAAACGGCGCAAAATTGTGTTAATTCACTGCACTTGGCACAACAATGTATGATAGGTTTACAAGAGATGTTGCTAACCAGATTTATTTCTGATCTCATAAACTCACAGATGATCATTCCTAGCTATATGTAATATATCAAAATAAAAATTTAAACAAAAATCAAAATATCCCATTCTGTTCAAGTCACAGACAAGAGATGAGTTCATCAACTAAGGTACAAGCTCTGCAGTAAGCTGTCAAGGAATATTTTCATCCTTTTACTGTTAAAAAAACAATATTGTTAAGACAAAACTTAATATTGTCCCATCTGAATTTACAAAATGTACTATTAGGATTTAATATACATTAGAAACAAATGTATAAAATGTTTTTCACAAAGTAAAATCTTACTAGGACCTAGAAAAAGATTTATAAATGTGTAGTTATAAGTATATTGACCTAAAAGCAGTGTTGAAGAAATGAGACAAATAACACTCTCATCACATCTCAGAAAGATATCATAGCTTCAAAAATCCATTTTGCCGCTGTGATTATATTTTTTCATCCGCCCACACAAAAGACGCAAGCAACAATCAGATAACACATTCTGATTGGAGGAAGTACACCCTGTGACTCACCAATGATGGGGGAGTTACAAAGCAGTCATAGGCCTACTTTTGTAACTGAACTTTTTCATAAATAAATAGGTTTTTGGGAATCTTGAAATGAGGGCTATGATACCTCCACCCAGTGAAATGGGAAAAAAGTAAAGGTACCTTGCTATAGGTTCCAACCAATGAACAACATGCATTTTTGTTGATTAGTACAGAGCACAAGCTTGCCTGGGATGTATACTTAAAAATTGCACACAATTCTTGCTCTTGCAATAATCACTTTCTGAACATATCAAACTTGGACAGAATTAAAAGGAAATCCAAGAGTTTAAACAATCAAAAGATGACCTACGTTCAGGTAACACTTATTTGGTTAGATTTTCTATTTTCAGTAAATTCTGGTATTTTCAATTTGGTTCATAAAAGAAATTATCTACTTGGACCTTAGATGCTGAAACTTGAAATCAGATTCTATTGCAACATTTACGCCTAATTTTTCACAATTTACTGGCCTGGAGTATTGCTTAAACAAAATCAAAACATAAGCATAAGAGAAAATTAATTGATCAAAATAAACGGGAAACCTGACCTTCAATTAATCCAAATTGCCTTTAAAAGCTTTTACTAGTATCTAAAATTAAGATTTATATGCAAAGGCCATCTATTTTAATCAATATTAAAAGTGCAGTACTTATCTCATAAATCAGCAATCCCTAAAAATAATCATTATAGATTGTTCAAATAGGAGTGGCCACAACAACACAAAATTTTAAGTTTGGAAAACAGATTCTTCGTGGGATTCTTTCTTAGTAGAGTAGATACAGAAGTAAACTCTATTAAATCATAATTATGGTCATACCTCAGTGGGAGGTAGCATTTATCGCTAAATATATGTGTAATTCTTCATCATTACGTGAGTGATATTATCATGGGTTTTATTATTATTCCGACATTATGAGACTCCATTTACGCATGTGCGGTAGGCGCACACCACTAAATCAACATACATTACAGGTAGAATGACTATACTTCATATATATTAATAAGGTGAAAGAACTCTCTCACAACCACAACAGATTTCAATGGAGTAATCTGGTCCAACTTTAAACTGGTCTAAGACAGCTTTTGTCTTACAGAACTCAAACCTGTTACGTTATGTTATGTTATGTTATGTTATGCATACATATCAAAGAAATCTAACCCTTTACCAAGTTGCCATTGGTTGTCTTTAACCACAGCACTTAATCAACAAATGTGTCTAGGTAATTCAATTCTTTGTTTGGTAAATTCTTCTGAAGCTTTTTCAGAGACAACTGTGTATTTGCTATAGACATGCGGCCAAGAATCCATTTATAAATCAAAGAGGTACAGTAATTTACTTCTGAAGGAACACTACCATCCCCCTCTCTCTCTCTCTCAAAAATAAAATGCACTTGATGTCTCCAGCATGGAGTCTATGGTTACATTATGTCAAACCATAATATTAGTCACCCGATTTTCTGCAAGTAATCTGACTCCCATTTTTACCACAAAGATTAGTGACATTCTCACGTTTACCAGGGTGTTGAATTACAGAATCATGTATACTCATATCTCATTCAACAGCTAACATTTGGGATGACTCTGCAAAGCAAATACACACCACCCACCAACCCAGGCTACCTGAACACCCAGAGCTAGGAGAAAAATCCACCAATTATGTAGGGGTATACCATCAAGCTTTTAAAGAAAAGTTTCAATTTGGCAATATTATGTATTCAAAGTCTGGTGATACCATAGATTTAAAGGGGAGATACAAGGCATGCCGCCATTTTTATCCCGGCATGGAGACAAAATTGGGGGTATTCGGGTTGTTGCCGATAGCCTGCCGGTGATGCATCGCACCTTGTCATAATGCGCGAATATTAAAACATGCACACACGCTCTGCGTGCAGGTTGACGTGTCATTCGCTTAAAGTATTATTTGCGCAGGTTGTCTCTACGCGTTACCAAGTCTCGGCACTCGGAGTTGATTTTGGCGGGAGACAAGTGGACCTGAATACCCCAAATTTGAGCTCCATGGCTGACGACGCCATTACACGGGCTGGTATACAAAGCCTGGTATCTCTGCTTTAAATCTATGGATGATACCCATCAATAGATTATGTGCGAGTGAAATTTTGATGCGTCCAATTCACCACAGCCCATAGGGTCGGAGTGCATTGGACAGCAAATCAAAATTTACCGCAAGTGCATTGATTTTGACTCATTTTACAAGCATAATGGAATGCAAATTTATTAATCTAATTCATACACGACAGAAAAATGATATTGTATCTTTTGTGAAAAGAAATAAGGCCTTTAATAATATGACAATCAAAGTCCAAAACTTCTCTAAATTAAATAAATCACCCGATAAAAAAAAATGAAACATTCATACGCACTAAATGCCCGCTACACACACTGGGACGCAACAAGCGCAGTGCATTGTGAAGTTTCACTGCACTCTGTGTTCTTTATTCTTGTGTTCTGGTTGGCTAGGTGAAATGCGGAGAGTATGAGTGCCCATCAACATCTCTTGATATCGATGTGCGTCGATGAGTGATGAACAATGACGCATACATGTTTGCATCGATATGCATTGACCAATGCAGTTGACTGAAGTCCAACCTCACGCAGCAATAATGCAGCCGTGTCCAATATTCTGGTCTTTTATTGTGAATTTTCAAAATAACAATGTTCAATATACATCTAAAGAAGAAACTCAAACTATTACTTCATGATTCTGTTGTAATCATGGACTAATATAGTCAGAGTTTCTTCTTTTTATAAAAATGCTACCAGTTTAGTCTGATAGAGGGGGTAAACCATTCATTATGTATACAATCTTTGGATTTTGTTTGAAAAACAAGCTGGGCAACAGTCCTTTCCACAGCTAACATATAAGACTTACCTCCCTCACATTCTGTGTACAACAAAACAACTTTAAGAGGGCAGTAGACTTCTGAATCAGATCTTACAAGTAACGTTTCTTGCTCACACTAAAACAACACACAGTAAAGAAATTTGCTCTTCCTTAAAACGTCTCAAAAATGATACTGTTTGAAAGCAAAGAAACCCCTTCTCTTCAGATTAATGAGGGTAGAATAACGACAAATAAAAGATGATATTGGTAAAATCCCCAAAACAGACTATGATTTAAAAATAATTTTGTGACACAATACAGTTCCTCATTATTTACTCAAGTCATGATTTTATTTCAAAGATTTCATGATCAAAATACTAAAAGATTGGTAATGCTCAACTTATAAATCAATACTTCAATCAGTTTTCAAAATGAAATGAAATCATTATGACAAACAGTTCTTTCAAGGGTAAATGTACCATTACGTTTGGTGCCAACGTAATCCTAAACTGACAAATCAAGCCCTGATTTCTGTGGCAGGCCCATGTACCTGTCATTCCTGTCATAGTACTTGCACAGATGTAGTATTTCTATTTCCTGGGTTAGGATTTCAAATTCACTGATAAACGTCTCATAAAATTTAAGGTAGGTTGGAAACATCTTGGGAAATATTTAAGTGTATATTTGTGTATTAAAACCAGTGAACTTTACAAATATTTCGGTAGAATTTCGTATACTCCTCTACACAAGAAACAATCTTAGTGCTAAACACACATAATCTAATTCAGTCTTTAGGGCATAATCTTTTCATTGGGGCAATCTACATGGAGTACAGATCCAAATGCATGTGCATCTTTGACATGCAGATCCGAGATATGCATCTTCAAGACCACTTACACATACGCATGCATGCAAGGAGAGTGTTGTACAGTAGATCCGTATCTGACGCCCATGTAGCACAGTCTATTTCAAAGCGGTTTATGGAGATGTGCATTCATCTGCATTTGCACTCCCATGTAGATTACCCTATTGTATCATGCAATGTAGTTAAGGTATCTAGAGATTCCTTTCCTGACATATTTGATATGTTACTTGTTGGCTTAGCATCAATGATAATAAGATCGTGAAAATTGAATGCAGAGCAGTCATGATTTCATAGTTGCGTGTCTTTTACAATTTGCTTTCTTGGATCTAACATGTTATTCTTAGTTAAAAACCAGGCTTGTTTCATTGATCATGCTTAAAATATATGACAACTTCAGTATAGATCATTCTAAACAAGTCAGACAAAGACATCGGCATGGAATCGAACCCGGTCCCAATGCGTGCAAGACGAGATCGCTAACTACTACATTACAGCGCCCCTTTTAATCCCAATCTTGCATTGGTTTTTCATCAGACTCATCATAGCTGATGATGGAAGCATTCAATAGAATTAAACTACTAATCATTACCTTTGCGTGCTATTAACCAGCAAACTAAATCAACCTGTGTATGAAGATCAACAACTGTTGAATGAGCTCTGTTGAACATTACAGGTGATGAAACAAAGATGTTGCTTAAATGTCTTGATCAAATTATGATTCAAGCAGCAGAAGTAACGCTGACTCTTATTAAAAGTACATTGAATTGTTTCAAGAGTTTTGTTTTACTTTTACACCTTGGTAATGTTATAGAAAATATCCCTTTATGTCATATTAAATTGACAAAACGAATACAGATATCAAAACCCTCTGTCAAGATACAGAACACTACAGATGTTGGAACCTTTCAAATATATTTTGATGTCAAGTTCAATTGACATACCTAAGATATGTCATACAGGATTGTCATGTGAGTGCAAGAAAGTCGTATCAGCAATGGCTGCCATATGCTACATTTACTTAACGACTTAGTACTTAACGACTTAGAATTCGAAAAATCCCTCAAACTTTTTCTCCCATATGTCAGTGGTTCTAGAAAAGGTAAGAGCCATTTCAAGAGCCACTGACCCAAAACTAGACATACATACAGTCTGTAATGCACATTTATGACAAATGGCAGCTATTTAAGATACAACTTTCTTGCAATCAAATCATGACTTGATGTACCAAAGGCAAGTCACACAAATGTTCTAATAATTTCCTAAATACGACTAAGATTTCTGGGCAGAGCTCAGTCTAAATTGCCAACACTTGCAACTACAAGGAACTACCAGTATCAGTCTCTAAATATAATTCATACACTCCATGTTAAGTATGTGTTGAAATTGTCAATATAATTGGACAGTTGGTAACGTTCACGCATTCATTAATTTCATCTAATTGCATTCTGCATACCACTTTTTTGTTTAATTCTAAGTAAGCATACGCGTATTAACATGCTCAAGTGTGAATGGCAAGCTTCATTTTAAAGGTAAGGTTAAACTAAATTAACATCCAACGGTAGGCGGTTGTATTTAAAAAAAATTATATTCTGATCGCTGTCGTGTATGAATTTGATTAAAAATTGCTTTTTACTTGTCGCTTGAGCAATTGTTAAAACAATGCACCTCATAGTTGTCAGACTCACTCAGCTTCACCTCGTGAGCACAGACAACTTCTGATTTCAGCATCGCAGTGCAGTATTTTTGTACAATTTCACTCTCGTCAAGTAATATTCAGTTATTAATCTAGCTAGCCTATATGAGATTATCCCTGTCAGGCATTACCCTACTTTTCCCTATGCCAAACTTAACGGTTCAGTGATATCTTTAGGATAAATTTGCTCAGTAACAGGTAAATGATTGGTCAGCGTAAAGATATGAAAATAACTAAAATACGTTCATAAATTTACATTGTTAAGGCCTTTGCTAGGATTGGGTGATCTTTATCAGACTCTACACGACAGTTAACAGAACTAGTAAATATCAAGGACAAAACTTCACTGATTGAGGTTGCTTTCCAAAAAGGTGCTTTATTTTGTTAAAATGAAAGAAGCTTTTTGACGTCAGGTACCAAAGCTGTGATCTATTGTTGCCCTTAATCAGTGTTTCTCGATAAACTCCGCATAAACTTTGATAATTTTTTTTTTAAATGTTGCTCAACAACATTACAAGAAGTTGAAAATCAAATTTGTTACCACTAAATTTGCAGTTGATTTGATACTTAAAATTAGAAGTAATAGAAAAAGTAGTACAGGTTTAAACTAATTTTTCCTGAAAATTTAGAGACTCACACACAGACCTAGAATCTTTGGCTTATATGCCTTGCATTTCCACACGAGACAAAAATGCAAAGAAAACACACATAATATGTATCATATCAACAGTCACATACCTGTCATATATCACATATTAACTCCCAATGAGGCATCAGTGATATTTCCTATATTTATTTAATTTTTCTTATAATGAATGATTTCATGAAACTAAAAACTATTGATTGAAGAGGTATCATTCATATCCTTAATTGAGGGTATTTTTATGCCATATGAATCATAATCGTTATTTAATATTTTACAGAAGTAGATTAAGTCATGACATTTCAAATGTATAAAAATAAATATTCTCCTGGAATCTCTGCCAAACACAAATGAACATTTAACATATTGCAATCGCAAAATGTCAAAATCCTTGATGATCACTTAACTATCACATATTCACACAATCAAGCAAAAATATTTAGAACCAAACCAAAACAATTTTAACTAAAGCCCATCATTCTTCTTCTTCTTCCAATTATGTGTGGGACCCACTGAGTGGGTATTTAACGCACAGTGGATTTTTAAGTCGAGAATTTGACCGAAACGGGGTTGGGAACAATCAGGGGTAGAATGCCCTAGTCTTGACGATACTGACTGCGATTACTTGTACAAGAATGACTCTTCTGTACATGGTAACAATGGTTTTACGTCCCCGCCGAAATACGACAATCTCTCATCAAATATTTACCCAACTCTAAATACTTCATGCATGGGGCAGAGAAGATTGAATATCTGACCCAATGCTACCACCAAGTCAGACAAAGACATCTAGGCAAAGATTTCGACAAGGAAACCCTTCCCGGGAGTCGAACCTTGTCCAAATGCGTGTAAGACGAGATCACTAACCACTTGCACAAGTGAAGTAGCTACCAACATTGACTGTGACGAAGTGAGTAAAGGCAAACAATAAACAAGAAATATGAAACACAAGAGTCACTTGTTGTAAATAACTGAGAAAAGATAATCTTTCTTATATTCTTGAAAGTTGCAGTCTTTGATATAATAAAGAAGTTTATTCCATATATAGTTTTGGTACATAATATAAGAATGATCTATTAACAAATAAAGTAATTGTTCTATGTTCAATGCATAAAGAATTTGATGACTGCATTGTGTGAATGGATTGTGAAATTTTCAAATCTCCAATTCATATTATGCTCTTTCCTATTGTGCTTGAGTCAGTTTCGTCCATAATTTTGAAAATTAACATCTGCCATATTTTGATACTTTTAAGTTAAAACACAAGGAACAAGGGGCAACCTACTTTTGTGTGAATCTGTTTGCAAGGGGCAGCCTTCAGAAAGGCTCTTTTAAGGGCCACCACAATCTCAAAGAGGTGATCTGCTTTCAACACTGTTGGCAAGGGGCAGCCTTCAGTAAATGGCTCATGTAAGTCATCAGTGGGAAGTGACAGCCTACATGTTTTTATGTTTTTATAATAATATTTGTCCTGAAGAAGTCAGAGCTACTCCTGGCAAAAGCTTGACAGTTTAAAACTTGTCCGACGGCGAACCTGTTAAAATCTACCAATTAATAAGGAACTGTAACCAGAATTATCAAAGAACTTGGCTGGACATCACTTGAGAGGAGGAAGAGAGCAGGATTCACCATCATGTACAACATCAATAACAACTTGGTTGACATCCCCAGTGACTGCTACCGTACCTAGGCAACCCGACACTCTCGTCATAATAATAAGTGCAGTTTCATCATACCCAGAAGCAGATTGAACTTGCATAAATACTCATATTTCCACAAAACTATATGTTAGTGGAATGAACTTGACAATTCTATAGTCCAAGCACGACTCATTTAAGCAACAACTTGTATAATAATTAACTTCACTTCAACTTGTACGGGGGTACAAGCCTGGCATTATACCCTAAAAAGGGTCCAACCAGTATATGAACAGATACAGATACAGTAAAGTTTGCACACATGAAAGGAAACCAAATCACCACGTTCACCTGTGGAGAGCATTTAATATTTGCATGATACAAACTCATAAAGGATAAACCTGACTGCCAAAAAAGGACACCAACTAATAAAATTCTTTGCTAGACTTTCCATTTCTGATCTCATATCTGTCAAACATGATTTAGTTTCCACTCCTCCCTTGTGAGACCATTGCTACTCAGTGATGCCCCTTAGGATTGCATCACTCAGTAATCAAGCATGTTACTGGTCAATTGAATTATACGATTTATGATTTGTATCTTGTTATGCGGCGGATCCTTTTTAAATAAAGGTCAACCTGAACTATATGAACTGGTTTTTTGTCCTGTAAAAACCATTATAAATTGGCACAACATATAAGCATCTGCTCTTGAACTTATCTCAGGGACTCAAAGACTGTCAGGGGATTACACTAGAAGATGCAAATCTCTTAATACCAAGGACTTCATTGAGTAAGGGGATATTTGGATTTAAGATCCCCATCTTTCTATCAATTGAGTCTTTTTGAGGATCTGACTTTGTCTATAATAACTAGTTTTATGAATCAAAGATGAAACCATAATCAATTGGCATATGGGTGGTTGTTCTGGAATTTGTTTCAGGGACCTCTCAAGGGATGACACTTAAAGATTGTATCATTCAATAATCAAGGGTGTCATTGGGCAAGAGGATATGTGGATTTAACAGCTTCTTATTACCCATGAACTATAAGGATCCAACCTCGCCCAAATCAACTGGTTCTATATATCAAATACAGAAGTATGATCAATGGCACATGAACGATTGGTCTTGAACTGGTTTCAAAGGTCTTAAATATATGGGATGACACTCCAAAGATCATATCATTCAATAACGAAGGGTGTCAATGGGAAACAGGAGATTTGGGGATTAAGATCATGCTATCAAAAAAGCTCTTAAGGATCTGACCTCACCCTATAAAGTGTATCGATATATCACATATGATCAGTTGGCACATGACCATTTGGTCATGTGCCTGTATATTCGTAATAGAAAAGGTTTTTTTTGTTTTTGACATGTTGGACAATGTAAACTAAAATTCAGGGTATAGGTAGCATCGGCAAACAATGGGCCCTGCACACTGGATTTGTGCTTACACTTTCCAATAACTTTTTATTTGGCCTATAGATGCCTTAACGACATTGGATGAAACAAAAAATATGCATATCTTTCAATAATCATGGGTGTCATTTAAGATCCTTGTCTTGCAAGGATCTGTCCTCACACCCATATCAACTGGTTCTATATCTCAAACGTAGAAACTGTAACCAATTGACACATGTCCAGTTGTGTCAAGTCCAAACTAAAGGGAATAACACAAGAAGATTAATCGTCATGCGACTGCAAGAAATTTTTATCTGCAATGGCTGCCATCTGTTTTATGGTTCTTCCAGTGCAGTGACACAAACCATTTCAATAGCCACTGACCAAAATATGGGCATTACAGAGTGTGCAATGCAAATTTAAGATAAATGGCAGCTATCACAGATACAACTTTCTTGCACTCACCCAACAATTAATATAATTTAGTAATCAAGGGTGTTACTGGTCAAGAGGATACCGATTCCCATCTTGCCATCAGAAAGGTACTTTGAGGATCCAACCTCGCCCATATTAACTGGTTCTTTTCCTCAAATATGGCACGGCAACCACTGTGATTTGATATATCGCTTGTTTGTCATGAGTTTGTCTCAGAGGAGGTGGGTCCTGAATTCTCTGAATTCAGCTCAATACACTGACTTACACAATTGTTTTTAGTGTCATTGGCAGATTTGAGTTTGGATTGTGATGCAACCATCAATCAATAAGGAGTCAAGATCCGTTTATCATCAAGATTCTTTATTAAGCTGAATTCATAACTACAACGCAATCATTTTCATCGCAAACAGCAATGCAAATGAATTCATAATCAAAATGCAAATGAACTGCAGCAGCCAACAACATGAAAACCCACTGGAAAGTTTAGTTTTTCTCAACTTGGTTTGAGTTGACCCAAGTGGTGTTGCATTTTGATATCAATTTATTAGAACTGCTCAAAATTGCTATCTACACATGCTGTTTGCATTGAATCTTGACTTCGGCCTTTACATCACAATCAGAAATCAAAGCAACCAGTGAGTGTTCTTTTCAGTTTCAATGCCCTTCTGTTTGGAATTCTCTTCCCAACAAAATTTGCAACATTATCTCAAGGTGTTAAATCAGAACTGAAGACATTTCTCTTCTGTTTGCAAGAAGATTTAGATGTCTATTACATCTACTTGGAGAGAGGCTCATGACTTTCTGAACATCTACTTGGAGAAAATGGGTCCCATGATTTTCTTAATTGAATTTATCAGGGTTTGCTCAAAATTACTGCTCTTTTTAGATAAACGAATTGATATCCTTAAACTTGCAATTTGAAGGGAAGTTACACATATCTACACCTTGAACTGCAGGAGATGGGTGGGTGGACATGTGTTAAATTAAAGATCATCAATGACTGAATAGCAAGTTTCAAGATTTAGATGTATGCGTTCTCCTCCAAACGATGGGTGTGATGCTTTGACCCAAATGACCAGTGAGTAACATGAACAGATGCAAATCAAAGATCGACATGTGAGTGCAAGAAATTGTGTCTGAAATACCTGCAATTAGTCATAAATTTGTATTGCACGCTGTATAATCTCCAGTCTTGGGTCAGTGGCTCTTAAAATGGTTCTTTGGGTTACGTTGTCAACCGAAGAACCATTTCAAGAGCCGTTGATATGTCAGGAAAATTTTGAGGGTAATTTCTCATTTTTGCGACATGTCATTAAATAAATATTACTTATGGCAGCCATTGCAAATAAACCCTTTTTGCTCTCACATGACGAGATGCCATCAAATTTTCTGGAAAGTGCAACAGAAGAGATAGACTATTTGACCTTTCACGAAGTGTTCCAATCAATAAATATGAAGATACACTCTACATAATAAATAAACACAGATTTGTCCAAAAATGGACTGTAATACTGGAAAACACTTTAATGTCACGGCATGAAAATTAAGCGAATTTGGAAAACTTCACTTTTTGTGTGCATTTTAGTTTTACTAATTTGAATCATCTTGCTATTCAAAGCTATGTGAACAATCATTTTAGTGGCATTTTAATTAAGCGAATTGTGATACTAGCGAAATTAGTGAAATTAAAGTGCTAGTGGAATTTTCATGCTTTACAGTAAAATATTTAAACCATGTCTATCATTATATTTTAAGACTTTGATATCTTACGAGAAGTGTTAGAATCATATATTTTTCAAGGAAAAAGTGATTTGGGGGTTTGAGGAATCTATAATTTAAACCTAGAACTAGTGCCGTTCCTCTGATCTCACCTCCCATAGACTCACCGAGCTCATGCAGCGCACACAGTGTGCTCCTGTGGCAAGACTCTGTGGTCCGGTTGAGGCTCAGATAGCACAAGACATTACTAGATTGAACCGCACTGAACCTGGGCTTGCTGGGCTAATTAAAACCATGCCTCTATTAAGCAGTCAATATTTGTGCAATATTTACTTCTGGTCATCTCCAGTGAGGATTTCCTTCATACAGTCCCCATAGACTTTTAGTTAACTCCTTCAACCCATACCTCTATTTAGCAGTCAATGTTTGTATAGCATTTACTTCTGGTCATCTCATGTGAGGACCCTTTATTCAGCCCCTGTTACGCTTCTAGGTCAAAACTTCTCTAACAGCAGCCATATTTAGTGTTTACTTCTGGTCATCTCCTATGAGGACTCGCTTCACATCATTTGTCTGATTCAATCACACCACCGTCTGGATCTAGTATTTATAGCAAATGTCTGCAATCTAAAATTGGGTCAGAACCTGTAGGATTTTCAATATTATCTTGAGGACTAACTAACTGTACAAGGATTCTTGATTTAGGCATCTTACCATTGAAATGCTGCTATATTTTTTCACTAAACTGATCATAATATGCCATTTGAATTTGGAACCGTTTGCATTTTGGTTGCAACTCAGATGACAGCCAATTCACATTTACTTGTTTATTTGTTTGTTCTTTTTTGATGCAGTTTGTTGCAGCATCATGGTCAGTTAGCAGTTATTAAAAAGTTTGGACTAAGTGTTAGGAGGGTTAAGGGTTAGTTTAAAGGTTATTGTTTAGGGTTAGATCAAGCTTTTGATGGGAATAAAGGATACTTTGTCCATCAAAGGGATTAATATGTTATTAACTTATCATTCTCTAGAAGAATCAAACAAATCTTCCCTCAACATAGGTGTCACACACAGATTCTTTAAGCTTAACCAGGTGGCACAGGTCATGATTTTCTAGATTTAGGCACAGGGGGTTTCTACGCACATTTAGGATACATTTCATGTGTCTTTCTATCGGCTCACAAATAATAAAAATATTACAAAAATCATATTTGTACCTTTCCTCTAAAAATAAAAGTGTTCCTATGGTGATAACTTTATTATGTTATTTTAAATCTGCTGGGTTTACACATGAACCCTATTCATAGAAAAGTAATTTTAAGTGTTTTGATGTACTACTTTTCGACATATTGAAATAAAATGGGCGATATTGCATATGATTACTTTATAAAATCTAGGGGTAAAGAGGCATAATCGCCGCCTAAACATGAATGTTTGGCACATTGCCTAAAACGCATTGGAATTTGCAAAAGTACACAACCAACTGAAGCAGCATGGACAAACATTAAAGAATGAAATTTGCCTATGGGAATGCTGAATATGAACATAAATAAATATCAAATAAAAAATAAAACTGACTTCTGCTTTTGGTCATCCTTAGTCCTATGAGATTTCCTGTGCAT
>JXSR01S004619.1:41441-53189 GCA_000969725.1 Ophiothrix spiculata
ATGCTGAAGCAGCATGGACAAACATTAAAGAATGAAATTTGCCTAAGGGAATGCTGAATATGTACATCAATAAATATCAAATACAAAATAGGTCTAAAACTGACTTCTGCTTTTGGTCATCCTTAGTCCTATGAGATTTCCTTTGCATCTTTTGTCTAATTTAATAACATGGCTAGACTATGTCTCAAATTAATATTGTAAACATATGCCTACAACTCTACATTTGGGAAGCAACCATTGATATTAAAAATATCTAGAAATATCTATGAATGGTACATTTAGAGTTCATCGATAGATGCATAATACCAACACACAAATGTGATCCAATGTCATCCACACTTCCATCTAGACTCAGTCCATCAGTCTTACAAAAACTGCACACGCGCTTCACTGTGTTGGTTTGTGACGACTGATTCACATTGCTTGAAAAAAGAAGAGCACTTTTTATTAGCATTTATTTATGACGTCTGACTTATGAATAAACAATACGTGTTTACTACTTTAGACTGCGTCATGTCCTGCGTACTTGAGTGCTAACTTACGCACCGCGCGCGCGGTGCCCGTGAAACGCTCGTTATCGCGCACGCATAGCTTACGCCAAACGGCAATTTTGCAATCATAGAATGCACTGCTTTGTCTCGCTGAGGAGTGAATTTGCCGATTGTTTTTGCTTTTATTCTCGAAAAAGGTAAGAATTGTGCAATTTTTGATATAGCTATAATTATCCTGCATGGCTAGTGGTTTATTAAATGTAGATTATGTGTTATTTAGTGTCGTAGATTGAGTAAAATGAAGCAAAATATGTTACGAAAATTAGTCAAAGTGGTGAAGCAAGATGGCGACTTTGAAAAACTTTTTGGGAGGTATTCAAATTTTTTGAATAAATTACCATTATTGATGAGAGTTCACGTCATCATACAAAGTCATGTTCGATTTGTCTTTACTGCGCAGAATCCTTCTCTACTGCGCAGAATCGTGGCACCGTAAATCCGGTGCCAAGTGCTCGCCTTTTTTTCACATAAGTTTTCCAGTCGCCAAATGGCCCGAACAACAGGAAGTGAGGGAGACCTCATTTGGCGACTGGTGGATCCAGTCTAACTTCCATCCCCTGCATGAAAACATCATTTTACTTTTGCTTGAAGATGATATAACAGGTTTTAGTAAGCCATGGTCACTGCACACCATCATTTGTAAACATTCGTATTGAATCCAAATGAAACATGTTTCCTCTAGCTCAGCTGAGAGGCAGCTTATATTTGTAGCCTAGCAACCAAAATCTGGAGGAAATACACCTGGTTAAGCCACTATGCATAGACCTGCTACTGTTTCCACTCTCTTAAATCTATAATTGGGGTAAAGTTTTAACCTGAATTGCACCAATATAGTTTATCCACCCTTTATCTGTAATTGGGGTCAAGTTTTAACCTGAATTGCACCAATTTTGTTCATCCATCATCATCGTCAATACCAAACTTATTTTAAAACTGCATTTTTATTGCCACAAATAGTAGTCAAAGTGGCTGAGATTCTAACACCTGGAAATCCACAAATTAATGCTTCAATTTCCTCCAAGAATTTCACTCAACATAGGGTCAAGTACACTTGCCTTTAAGTGTCAAAATTGAACAAAATTAAGAATATCTAAGCTCCCTGGATAAAAGAGTGTTAAGTACAAAAACAAAGGAATGTTTGGTATTGTCAATCATCCGGGTAGAAAAATAAACTATATCTCATCAAAGCGATTCCTGATAATTCATACACTCCGTGCCGCGTGTATCCTAGCCAATTACAACGCAAGAATATAAAGTACTTGGAGTGGTTTGAAAATTCACAATGCACTGCGCTTGTTGAGTTCCGGTTTGCATGGCGGGCGTTAGTGTGTATGAATGTTTCATTGTTTTTGTCGGGTGATGATTTATTTGGTTTAGATACGTTATTGGACTTTGATGGTAAAATAAAGGCCTTATTTCTTTTCACAAAAGATACAGTATCATTTTTGTGACGCGTATGAATTAGATTAAATTTGCATTCCATATGCTCGTAAAATGAGACAAAATCAATGCACTTGAGGTACATTTTTATTTTGATTGCTGTCCAATGCACTCAGCCCCCTACAGGTCTCATGAATTGGATGCAAAATTAACCACGCTTGCATTGATTTTGTCTCATTTCACTTGTAATATGAATATGAAAATGAGTTATTGTACCTCCAGATATGTTCAGTGATTGGCCCAATATCAGCAGATCATATAAATCTTTTAATGCATATACAACATGTGCATTTTGCTTCAAGTGCAAACTGCGTCTGAGTTTCAGCGATGTCAATTGCTCTGAGCCAGCTACCCCAATTTTCCCCTAATTCATTTCGAAGACTCTCGGAGTGTAGCGTGCGTAGCTGTAAAATGGCAGAGGTACAATAACTCACCGTCCAAGAGTGACAATCCAAGATAGCCGTCATCCCACAATTCAAAAACTACTTGTAACATAGCATTTTTCCTTGAGCACAATAACAGTACGTAAACATTTTTTCCTAAATGATTTTTTCAAGATTGGGGAAAAATCATAGGCAAAATGTACTTCTACATCTGTTTGTTTTTTGCTTGAAAGCCAAAAATGTGGATCACCAAACTATGTCCATTTCTTATATGTATTTTGTTGCATGCAATCCGTTGTCATGTAGCAACTGTATCTAAATATAAACTGGTAGGTAGGAGGCGATAAGCTATACTATTTCTATTAATATGTTGTGTCGATCAATTCAGTTCATGAATATTTGGAAATGTTCAAATAAATATCTGCTTTTGTTAATTACTTTACCAAAACTTAAAACTTAACTGTTAGAGCCTTCTTAACTTTAGAATAAAGTATCAGAACATGATTAAATTAATCATTATGATACCAAGAACTCGTCCCTGACATTTTTAAAATTTGCAGTCCAATTATATTATTTGAAGGATTAATCTTTTTCAAGGGTTGACACCATTGTCTTTGTTGACCGTAGCACCTTGGAGGGAGATTTTAAGGATAATGCAACCCAGAAATCAACCCTCAGAAACCTTCAACTGCAAAGCTTTAAAAAAAAATTGTAAAAAAAAAAAACAGCAGATATATCTACTTGAAATTTTGTATATTTACAACAATCTAGTTGAAATACATAATGTATTTAATAAATAATGCATAGCTTATCTGTCTCTATCTCAGCCATAAAACTTATTGAACACCCCTTGTTTTCTTACCTTGCTATTGCCGACAACCAAATAATGCTTGAGTAGCGCAAGAACACTGGAATAATCTGATGTGGTACAAACTGACCTCACCAGAAACAGGCGCATAATTCCACAGTCGTGGTTACATGATTGGCAAAATCTCCAGCCTCTAGTTCAAAATCTTCCAAAAATAATCCATAAATACTGGATCTACATTGTTTATCAAGAATTTATAAAATGTTTGATTTTATTCACAATTGTGTTTCCTGGCAAATTTTGTTTCTTAACTAAAGTCTACAAATGAAGAATACTACAAGAACAATATCTTTTGTCCAGCTGTCTCCTGATCACTTGAGTACAAAGCTTTCCAAATAAGAACAATAAATCCAGAATTCAGCAACAAAGTTTCAATCCATTCACATCAAATCAGCATCTGATCCTCTAATATCAAGCAACAAACACAACACCAGTCATGACAAAACTGAACCAAAATATTTGTCGTTTAAATCACAATTTGTCACCATCAATGACTGTTGACAATACCCATTCATCTCATTTTCGTCAGCCCCATCACAACACATAAGTATGATCCAAACTCCCACTCAGTTTACAAGCAATGTGGCTTAGTAGAGCCTTGGTGTACACTACGTCCTTCAAGTGTTTTTTCTATTTCCAACTCCTAATACAGGAAGTCCCCTCGTTACAGACATAAACTCATTTGACTGTAGGGAACGGGTTGCATTGATTCCAGTATCCACCCATTGAGGATATACCGCTGACACTTGTCACTTTGCTACAAATGTTTCACCCATCATTATGAACAAGTCTTAACATAACATCAATGCCTGATGACTGAAATAAGCTTATCTCTACTATGTCCGATATATAATTGGCATTTGAAATGTTGAACATAAAAAATATAGTCACCTGTATTTTAGATAGATTTGAGTCAGGTATAGACAGTCACACAACTTTGTCAATGATTTTTACGCATGTAATGTTTGACCTTGAAAAGTATTCAGCCAAGATACTTCCGTGAGAATGTATGAATCAGCAGCTGTGATTTGTAACCACAAAAGTTCCTCAGCCGTGATTTGTAACCGCAAAGGTTCCTCAAACTACAACTCCAATCTTCTTACGCCTACAATTCACTTCTTTGTCCAAAATGCTTGCAGCACGTCCTATGTGGTTTCCTAGGCAACAAGGATATGGTCAATGGCTATTCTTTCTTCCCTAAACCTCCGCCCTGTCGATGTCAATTGGTTTCAGATCGCTGCACTGATAATCTTGTCCATCTAGTTGTTTCAATGTAGTGTGGCCAAAACCGTTTCCTTACTGCCTTCTACTTCAATTACTGAGATCTTATGATGACATCGGTGTTGCACAAGTTGACTGGTCAAAATCAAAACTCAATCACTTGGTCTATTAGCTGAGTAATACTGAAATAGCAGTAGCTAACTTTCCAATCTTCTCTTTCCATGAATAGATCCACACTATATCAGAACATTCTCTAAAGAGACATAATCAGGGATAACCAAACAAATTCTTGCCCATTCTTTTAAATACACAGCCCATTTGTGACATTTATTACAAATCCTTCAAATATATCTCCACTAAGGCCATGTGAACCATGGACTAGAAATTTTTTTAACTCCAAGGCGTCTAGACGACTGTTTCTTCAAGGAGCAATACTCCCAATGCTAGCCGGCAGATGATTCATGACTTCTGAAGGCACTTCCATACGTATACATATCAAGTCAGATTTCGGCCATCTTGTTTTTCTAAGGATGTCATTAGGGATGAAGATAATATATAGCTTTGCTGTGTTGATCTACTTCACTACAAACATAGGTCAAAAGTGTACAAAGTTGTGCATTGCTAAATCACATGCTTATCTGATTTCAAGTCAAAGTCAAAAATAAAATAATCTGACCAAAACTTGAAATTGAATTATAACAATTTGGAGTTTGAAAACCTTCTTCCTCTTTAGCCTTTTATATTTTCGAAATACAAATCAAATTTATAACCTATCCATCATTTTCAAAATTAAAACGTTCAGTAGCTTGAAAATATTATTATTTCCCTCCAAAAGTTGAAATTTTACGATAATAACAGGAGTAGATCCTCAGTAGGCGGCAGTAGGCGGTAGTAAACAAGGATAAAACGGTAGGTTAGGCCTACACGTATTGCTGGTTTTGTTTTGTTTTGATTCTACTTGTAATCAATATAATGTCTTTTCATTAATTTTTGTGTTCTTTTGACATTTTTAAAATTCTTTTTGCTCGAGTTGCATTTTCCCTATTATACCCTAGATTGCATGATTTTCGGGGAAAATCGGCAACAAAGATCACTTTGGACCTCGTCTTATAAGATGAGGTCCAAAGTGATCTTTGTTGCCGATTGACAGTATTTCAACCTGATACCTGGTCAAGGAAAACCACTGTAGTCAAGCTGTGGTGTACGCTGGTCCCCGGCCTCTTATGTCTTCAACAACTCCACACTGACATAAGACGCAGGTATCCGCTAATGAATCTAAGCACTTGATTGGCCTGTGCCCTGAAGGCATTTGTTTTCCGCGTCAAACACACAACATGCGTGACGCATCGGTGATTGCGCGAATGCTTGTAACGCGTTGTTAAACGCGGGGCGCCATGCAGAAGTCGCGCATGTAAACATCGCCATTTTGTCAACCTCTTCACCAAAGCCTTCCAATCACGAACGTTTGCCGTGTAGTTTGATAGGGCGAGTGAGCGGTCAAGTTGTGTAATTCTACTGGTCAAAATTTTGACTAATTTTGATCAGCCAATACCTGCGGTGATGGGCAGTCTGAACCATAGTGAAGCCCACATCGAGGGTACCAGCGTAGCTGTGGTGAGGCTGAATCTATTTCAAATGAGAGTTTGTGACAAGTATTCATGTTTGCCACAAAACTGTCTTAACATTTTGAGATTTAATACACAAGAAAAATGCATTGCAACCAAAATTATATTTATCTACAACAGCAACTCTGAAGACTATGTATGGCCCAATTAATCTTTACAAGAGTGTGAACAAACCCCTGAATTGAAGTAAGAAATTATATCAAAACTCTTGACAAGAGGTAAACAAAATATTGTCACACCCAAAAGTCAAACGGCTAATTTCAAAATATCCTGTTTTGTGACCAGTCAAGGTTGAATTCCTAAATTTGAAACCTTTTTAAAGTAATTTTAGTTAGCCTGAAGTTTCTGAGTATCTTCAACAAGTGTAAAATGATCCCCTCAGCTTCAACAGTGATACCGTTTCTAAAAATATGTTTAGAAGGTGCTTGGTCACATGTTTAATCTGTTTTAAGGATATCTTAAAAAGGATGGACGAAGGAAGGGTTTCTGCATGAGTTACATTAAAATGTGTGTTATGAAATGGATAATCTGCTTGGTAAGCTTTTGTAAAGTCATCTTAAAGGAAATTTTGAGTTATATATGAAAGTAGTGTTAACAGACATGAACATGGTGGAATTTTAAATCTAAATGTCACCGACAACTAATATTAGGACTGTGAAATATACATGGGGATGGGGATTGCCTTCTTGTGCTGGTTGACATCAAATTGAAAAAAGTACAAGCTGATTCCTATAAAATATATAAGGACAATGTGTAGAAATATTTAAAATCTAGTGGGAGGTTTTGCAATCTTTGTATATTGATAAACTCATGTCATTAATGGGCATCTAGTTCAGGGCAGGGGTTCTTAACTAGTCCTTACAATGCGCCACATAAATGAAAAAATGTAAGGGAAAGCACTAATTGCCTATTTCTCAATGTGTTCCAAATGTATTTCTTTGTTTTTAGAGAGTTCAAAGTGCCAATCAGTACTTGTCAAAGCGCCAAATTTGGCGCACGTGCCGCTAATTGAGAATCCCTGATCTAGTTTACAATAAATTCATCTGATCAAAAACTGTGTAAATTGATTTTAATAACAAGGACCATGGTAATGATACTCTGAGATATTCAGCAGGTTTAAGTATGAAAGTCCCCATCTTTACAGAAATCTTCTTATTTACTTGTTAAAAATGTTGCTCCTCAAAGTAGCCACTTTGTATCAATCTACCTAGCTCCTTCACAAGTCTGGCAATTTCTCTCTCGAGTACAGCCGCATCTCACATGTCTAGTACTGACACATATATGTCCTGTCATATACTACCGATATGATCACAAACATACTTCTGTTTGTAACCACCTGCTTGGTGACATGTTGCTCCATATCTATTCCTGAGATATTTGACATAATCATATGTAAAGGTACGAGGGAAAAAAGGTCCCGGTGACAGGAAATATCCCTATTTATGGCATGAATAAATCCCCTCAAGACTCTTATATGTTCCTCATTTGTCAGCATAAGCTTTGTCACACTGATCTGACAAAGTTGTGCAAGTACTTTTTATGGTCCAGTAAGCTTTGTTTACAAGTTCTCAGCCCATGAGATTAATTCGGATATATCCCAGACAAGTAAAAATGGATGGTGTTTTACTTCAGTTGTTTTAAGCTAGACGAATGCAAGAAATGAATCTTTCCTAAGAGAATAAGGAAAGATTTTTATTGGGAATTTAAAAGATGTGACTAATTATTAATTTTGTTTCTGAAAATATAAGATTCCTTAAAACTGCAAGACCAACGGTTCAAAATTGTTGATTGAGGATCTCACATGTACAACATTTAAACATTAAACCTTATATCTTGTTGCATTTCTGGAAAATATTCATCTATAGGTGTTTTCATTGATTTGAAAACATTGGCTTCAGATATTTCATTAGTTTTTACTACAATATAGATAGAAAATATTGTTTCCAATTCTCACTCTTGATGCAACATTTAAACCAGAAGTGAGTGATTCAACAACTTCCCATCATGCACTCTATCAGACTTGCAACAACTCAGTGAGCAAATAATTTTAATGGCATTGTGGGAAGTCCTTAATCCTCCTGTGTATTTACACCTACCTTTTGTTTCGCCACTTCTTCCTCTTCCTCTTCATCTTCAGGACCAAACAGATCACCATCATCTGACTCTTCTGTATCACTCTAGAAATGAAAACATGAATGATTTGCATTGATTACTTTTGAGGAATTACTTACTACTTACTTATATAATGTTTATTTTAGTTTTTGGACAGTGGTCTATTCTTGAGAAACTGTTGAAACGTTGGAGAAACCATTGAAACGTTGGAGAGTACAGGTTGCAGAAACAAGGTCTTGCTCTGTGGTTCGTAAGTCACATAAGCTGCAGGCGCCCTGTGCATTTGACTCCCTTCTCCTAGCAGCATTATAAAGTATATCATTTCAGATCCAGATCCAGATACATATAAACCTATCTTGTTTTCACCTTCAACTCATCTTATACAAAAATAATGAACCAAGAAAGTGTTGAAATGTTGACTCTATAATTATATTCAACAATATTTAATGATAAAACTATTCATCTTTCTTGATGAAAGGTCTGAATTAAAATAAAAACACATGAACTAGAATGTGACACATTAAGAACCTTTCTTAATACTCAAAACGTGACAGTTAGAATGTCAGGAGACTACTTTTCGAATTTAATGTATTTGAACAGTTCAGTCTGAATAGCATCATTTCATCAGATACCATAGACTGCAAATCCAAAAATTGAATACTAGTAGCAGAATTGATAGCAAAAAAGAAAGCATGAACTTCTAGGTGCCAGGTGACCTTCCATTACAGAAAGCCAAGAAAAATATGCTGCTTTGCTGCCAAAAATGAACTTGGGAATTTGGAAGATTATAAATGACTGCTCTTAGGCCAAAAAAAAAGGTTTGTGTCATCACACACATTGCTATATGAAAATGAATTTAGCACGAAGAAATACATGCTGGTCTTTTTCTGTTTTATCGAGGGTAATCCAGCGATCAACCGCCATCCGGGTTGCTGTCATTTGCTGTTGCAATTTTACCTTGAATTTTACATTTTATATCAACTGTCAAGACTTCCCATAAGTAAAACGGGCGGGATCATACTTAGAAACTGGGCACTTCACACACGTTAGTTGGGCAATCAAAACTTTAGAGCATTAAAAAAAGAAATATTGCATACAGCATAGCTAATTTCCTAAAAAAAATAATAATCAAACAATTTCTGAGACAAACCCTTTTTTTGGCTTTTTTTAAAGTTGCAATATGACATTGAAGCATTGCTTTCTCTTACACGGAGACATCTATCATCATCCAGCTATAGGTCAATATTTTTGTCTGTAAGGCTCATTTATAATGGGGGCCAAATTTCTGGCAGGAAGTGGGTGAATACTACGTCAAATACTTCATTTATCAAGGGCTTAGAATGAGATTTATCTCTGTCTGGTTGCACTGGACACTAGAATATACTCTCATAATAAATTGAGGAGTAGTCACTGATAATCAAATTAATCAAAATGGACAAGGCACAACATGAACTCCTTATTCCTAGCCACTGAGTGTGATTTAACCCCTTAACCCTAACCCCACTGAGTCTCACAATAACCCATTCCACAAAGTAGAGAAATTCGCCCAAGTCCAAATACATCATATAGACCCAAGTTAGCTATGATCACAAAATCGCTGCCATGGCAGCGCCTGCTCAGTGGCTTGACATAGTGATGATTGGACCGGGAAGCGTAAGGTCACGGGTTCGAATCCAGGTGAAAACCAACGATTTTTGACTTGCAAATTTCCCAGGAGATAGTTTTTAAAATAAGAAGTGTCAAAAGTGTTAGGGTTATTAAGGCATTTTGGCTATAAATAACAGTGCGTTTTGAATTAAATGCAGTTGAGCTGTGTGATATAAGCATACAAACACATCAAATGGGTACAGCTCTGGAATATGTTTGACTAGGGTGTATTTTTTTCAATAACGAACTCTATTTTTTTGGCAAATAATTGACTTCATTCTTGATTTGAAAATGATTCAAATTTGTCACTAAAGAATGAGAATAAAAGATAATAATTATTATTTTGCCTGTCATCTAACTGAAGAAGTCTTCTCATACTGGATGGGCATACATTAATTATTTGTAATGCCTCATTATTCCAAATTTTATGAGATGAGATTACAAGTAAATACAAAATGGATATTACAAGTGCTTAAACCTAACATTTTCAATTTCACCCAAATTAAGTTGAAAATGTACATATTTCACTGTCATAATTGCAATTTCCATCCCAAATGTCAATTATTTTTAAACTTTCTCAATGTCCATATGTATGTTGCCCATTTATTTCCTCTCCAATATATCTGATAAGCCTGTGATTTAATCTCGACTCAATCAAACCATAGATTCTTGTCAAGAATCTATGATCAAACATTGATCTTGAGTAACCGTGACTTCTGAAGCAGTATTACCTGCATCCTGTTACTGACCTTTACGTATTAGGAGACCCTCATAAGAAGATTCAGATTCAGATTTATTTTCAATATCATAAATACATCATAAATCAAACACATAGGATAAAAACATGATATTGTGGACATAATCAGAAGGCCAAAGAATCCTGAAGCGACTATGCCCTTTGCAACAAAACTACACACACAAAAAAAAGTTCGATTTCAATTTATTTTTAAAAATGCTCAAGTTTTGCATTGTGGAGAAGTCATCAGAGAATTCTGAGAAAATTGGCCTTGTATTTCCATTTAACTATAAAAAGTTCTTGAATATGCCATAACTAACTTTGATCAACACTAAATAGGCGGGAATTATGAGCCTCTTTTTCATCCGCAAGTAAACATAATCCCAGTTACACACGCCGTTGATACTGATCTTGCTACGCACGTGCTCATCTGTATCAATTCACGATGTGAAGAGGCCCGCCTATTTGGTGTTGATCAAAGTATAGAGTGTCTGAAGAATAGGTTTATCTCCACATGCATATTGTTGCATGTAGATTTCATGCACAATAGACGGCTAAATACAGTAAATTTTGGCAAAATTGTCTATGCAAATGATCTTTAACTTCAACTGTTTGAGATTTTGCATACTTTTTCATAGAGTTTGGAACTTTTTGGAACTGAACAAATTTGCCATTTTTTGTTTACAACACCAACATTTTTACCTAAACCCAATTTTTTGAATCAGCACATCTTCAAAGATAGGAACACTTTGAATATTTTTTGACAGGACACTGTCAAATATTGTTGAGTCTTAAAATAAACAAATCAAATACTTAAGCCCAATAACATAACTTTGAGTCTTCAATGCCTTAATGTGAGTGCATAGTCTATTTTGTCACAATTCAGGTATCTTTTATTGATAATACCATACCATAATATGGTATACTGTTGACATTGTACATGAATAGCTGTCTTAGAAATACCAAGTGAATAAAAGTCATAGTAATTATTCACTTGGTATTTCTAAGACAGCTAGAAGTAATCCTAAGAAGTTTTGGAATTATGTTAGGTCTAGTACAAAGGAATCTTCTCAGCTCTCTTTTTCTACTGATGATGGTGACATAACTGATCCTTGTGATATTGCCCGTGCTTTTAATAATCATTTCTGTAGTAACTTTGGAGCTT